>JASANG010003284.1:0-38103 GCA_030248215.1 Enoplolaimus lenunculus
CTGTATTTACTATTTAAATCGAAGACTAAACTTGAATTACAAGTTATGGCCAATACAGGGTCGTACAGTACTAAAACTATACACCAAAACCTAAGCCTAAACATAAGAATAAGCCTAAACCTAAGCCTATAAACAAAAAATAGTCTAAAGCTTAAGCTTTGCTCTACTGCAGTTTTGTAGAAAAACGTTCCGCTTATGATCTTTTAACATGAGCGCACGCGCAAGTTATAAACATGATGTAACCACAACTTACGAACCATACGTAAAAGCTTGCATGGCTGCGTAGCTTCGTGGTTACAGCAGTGAACCGGTAATCCGTACGCCGTAGGTTCGAGTCCCACAGCATCCACAGTAAAATTTCCGTAAAAGGCTCTATATGGTAACTGGTTAACTTAGAATTACAATCAAGTCAACTAAAATAAAGTTTGATTTGCCTTAGGTCGCTCAGAGTAGCGAATCCAGATGTTTGTTTATAATTGTCAAACTCAAACTAGAAATACAATTCGATGTTGCAAAATTGCGTATTGTGCCGAAAGCGGAAAAATCTTATGAACTTTCGTTGTAGTTATGTAATATATTTCACAGCCAGCTAATAAAGCCCATTCTTAGTTTCTGATGAACAGCATGCATAGCAGCGTAATGTCTCACAAGGCAGCGAAGATTTAAATTTTTACTGATCAGCTGGTTTTGCGCAAAAGTTAGCGAATCCACACCAATATGCATGCAAACTTTACTTGTCACACAACAATTACATTTCTGTTGTGAGAAAATAGTGTAAACAAAGTATGCTGGAAAGTTGCTCAAAATACGTATCTGGGGCGTTCCAGCTTTAATAATATAGATGAACACTAATAAATATATTTATTTAATTGTAAATTTTTGGCTTGTAATATTGAAGTTAGGTAAACAAAATAAGAAATTTGGCTGTCAATACATGATAGACCGAAGCCAAATATGCCAAAAACACACACTGCACGTTCAAATGTCCGAAAAGCGTATATTATCTAACGAGAGTGCGGTAAAATTACACTAAGAATGAGTGATTTCCATAAATTTTTTTTGTATATTTGAACACCTTCAAACTCGAACATATAATAACCGGAGCCAGAAAGGCATGCAGCGGCTTAGCCAGAATTTCATTTTGAGAGAAGATAACCTAACCGTAAAAGTAGTTTTAAGAACAAGCATTGCGGCCGAAACCATTTTTAACCTCTGCAACGGTTTCTACAGCCTGTAAAAAATACCTTTTGCTGGTTTTTTTACAAAGTTCTGTGGGATATATCTCGCGTACCCCCCCGCGCCCTGTATGACACTCGTGTGCACAGTTTTTCTTTGCTAGAAAACTTAGAACACTATTATAACGTGCCTGAAGTGGGTTGTTGACAAGAAAACAAGCATTTTGGCAACAAAACCAGGGGGGGCATGTATAGAAAACGGCTAGCTCAGCCATCATGAATGAATTTTGGCCCTTCTACAAAAGTTTTCAACCTTGCTTGTAAGTCATCGAAAACCCTTGTTATATCTCGGTCAACAAAATGTCTTGGCATCCTGTAAGCCACGCAAGCCCCGGCTATGGTCCTGCACACGGCAATTGACAGCAAATTATATCTCAGCCAAATTTCAAAAGATTAGAGCTTAAAACGGCTTTTTTTTAGATAATTTTACAATAATCAGTTACATTTCTAAAGTCAAAAACTAACGTTTCCCCGGTCCAAAATGGGAAAATGTTATGGTTGGCTTACGCTTAACGCGAAACCGGTCAAAAACGGTTTGTTATGAAAATTAATAATTTATAAATCCGTACGAAATTTTTCTCTGCTTCGCGTCGTTCGCAGTTTGACGAAAATGAAGAAAACAAAACAAAGTTGCGAAAATGAACGCGCTGTACGAGTAAAACTGGAACACGGAGCAGAATCGCATTAGAAAATTATTATCTTCGACGCCGTTCAAACTTTTCTGTCGTCATCGAAAAGGTTTTGCGGTTAAAGATAGTCATTATTATTATTATTATTATTTTGGTTATTATTATTATTATTTTTGTTTTTATTATTATTTATATTAGTATTATTTTTGTTTTATTATTATTATTGTTGTTGTTTTATTATTGTTATTATTATTATTATTATTTTTGTTTTTATTATAATTTTTGTTTTATTATTATTTGTATTATTATTATTTTTATTATTAGTATTATTTTTATTTTTATTTGTATTATTATTATTATCATTATTATTATTGTTGTTATTATTATTAATGATAATAAGGAGAGTTTTGTTCAACGCTCTACATGTTTGCTGTTTGATGAGCTAAGCCTTACGCCCGAAGCTAAAATGTGTCAACGGGCACGTAATAATCACGTTTAAATGTTTTGAACCCGCCAGGAAGTTTTAGAGGATACTTAAGACCAAAATCGAGTCATTATTAATTTTTCCGAACATTTGAGACCCTCAACGATGTTTCGGCCGCTCCCCTTAAGCTGAGACGGGCGCAAGCTTAAAGTTATTAAGCACACAACGGCTCAAGCTTGTATTTTCACTGTGTATATCAAAAATCGTTTAGCTACTTACATAATTTGAGTCTATTTTAGCCAGTAAAACCGTATTTTGCAAATATATTTTCACAACCGTTCGCCGGTGAATAACCAATGGCCTTTAATGATTTTTTCTGGCACGCCAATGATAAGCGGAGTTTTTGCCAAATAAATATTTAATGAAAACCCCAAAATTTTACTATTCACGCACTAGAATTAAAATTTGAATGCCGTCGCTGACAAATTGTAGCCTAAAAATTATACGCTTTGTCGCCATACAGTACCGCATCATCTGTCCCTGTACTGCAATTATAGTTTAGAACCAAACTGGTTATTTAACAAAGTTCTCCGTCAGATATCAAAATATATACCAGAAATTGGCCTAAAAGTTCCGCGTTAAAAACGTTATGCAAAATTAATGCGAAATATGATTTCTATTTTACGTCCAAACCGAAATCACCTTGGGCTTACAAAACAGCATACTTACTAAAATAGTCAGCGGTAGTTTTTAGCGAATCTAGTGGGGGTGCGAAAAAGTGAACGTGCGCAACCTCTTCCGTCAGAAAATGATATGTATTAAGATGGTAAGATCACTCGTTCCCCCAGTCAGAAATTTCTCGATTCGCAGCAGATCGCAGTCGGTGTTCGCTAGGATGCAAATACGAGGCCTCTGCTCGCTACGCGATTTTTATAGGTTGAGTCTAAAAATTATACACAAAATTGCAGTTGCATCAAACGCAGCTGAAAACTGAACAGACAAATAGTAAAAATAACGGAAACGGAAAACGGATATTAAAGTATAAAAGGTTCTGTGTCGTTATATTTTCCTGCCAACAAAATTAAGGCATGCAAATATTCGTCGGCTTTGTAAAGTTTTTGAAGAAAAAATGTCGGTTGCACTGAAACGTTTAAAATTTTGGCTGAAATGCGTGATTTTTATTTCATTTTAAACAATTGCAACATATCTGTTATGAAAAAATGTCAAATATATACGTGTTGTTCAGTAACTATAATATTCAAGGTAAAACTATAACGGACTAAGAAACGGAAATCGATTTTTACCGGAGGCGGACACGGATATTCGGTTACACCCAGGATGATGGTATTTCGGTTTTGGAAAAAACCAAAGCTTACAAAACTATCGGCTCAGCTAAAGGGTGACACCACTTATTCGGTGCAAGCGGCATTTTGGATTGGTCAAAATTTTCTCTTAAAATTTAATTCGTATAAAACCTGCTACCACCTGATAATGACGATATCCCACGTCAAGAAGAC
This sequence comes from Enoplolaimus lenunculus, assembly GCA_030248215.1. Taxonomy (NCBI): domain Eukaryota; kingdom Metazoa; phylum Nematoda; class Enoplea; order Enoplida; family Thoracostomopsidae; genus Enoplolaimus; species Enoplolaimus lenunculus. Next base: position 3,806 of record JASANG010003284.1, read on the forward strand.
ACGTATGCGGGCCCGTAGCCAAGGGGAAGGGCTAGGTGAGCTCAGCCCCCTAAAAATATTGGCCCCCCTAGAAAGTTTTCAACCTTGCTCGTAACTCATCGAAAACTCTTGACTGCCCCTCCAGAAAATTTTTACCCCCCCCCAGCAAGGTGAGCTGGCTACGGGTCTGCACCTATGCAAACACCAATCGCAAAGCTGTTCAGTAAAACGACCCCTCGAACAAGAAAATATTGAAATGATTTTCGGTTCAAGTATAAGCCACACTCTCTCTCTGAAGTCGGTTGTTTTCTAGGTCAAACTTGACTAAACACCACAGCGAATTTTGGTCAAATAACCAGTTCACTGAGTACACAACTGAACCAGGTGGCTGTATTAACGTGGTCACTTCGTCTTGATACAATATGGTACATGTAAGCTTCTCAAGCTTAAAAGCCATTGTCGAGTATTGGACGAGCGAAGACGATCAACGCAGACTTTACAGGATTTAGAATCCCTTTCGGGATTAAAGTCCGTAAAATTTTGTTTTAAAAAATTGTACCATTGCGAAACGATATCATGCTGGCTGCGTTAGTGTCGGTCCATGTAAAGATCAGGGGCGAAACGTTTTTCTGTGGGAGTAGAAATGAGTAAGCTTACGCTTTAGACTATTTTTTGCGCTTGCTTTAGGCTTAGGCTTTAGGTGTATGATTAAGAATATGCTCAGTCTTGCGCGTAGACTTAGACTTAGGCTTAGGAATACCCTCAGACTTACGCTTAGGCTTAGACTTAGGCTTAGGAATATGCTCATTCTTACGCCTAGGCTTAAGCTTAGGCTTTGGCTTAGGCTTAGGAATATGCTTATAATACTGTTTCGTCCCTGTTCCTTACATTGGTCTTGGTGTCTACAGTCATAACCAAGACAGCTAACATTCATTTCAGAGGAGATTTTATACGAAAATGTAGCCAAATTTACAATTTGAACAGGTAAAATACTTTTTTTTTACTTTGACACAAAATTTTTTCTACACTTCAGGCAGGGCCGAAGCAGGTCACCTCCCATACCCCCGCTTGAAAAGCCCCACTCCAAAGAAGGGATCCACCCTAATAAGATTTTAAATGAAAAAATGGCCGTTTTAATGTTCACCTTAGACAGCGCGTTCCCACCCCTAGAATTTTTTGTGAGGGGGTCGCACCCTAGACTGCTCCGGCACTGAGTTGAGGCGCAACGATTTGTTTTAGCTTGAAGACCCCAGAAAGAAAACATTATTTTGTTTGCTCGAGGGGATTTGTTAAAATGTTGAAATTAACAAATAGAAACTTAGTGTAATTTCTAAGTGCACCAATGAGAATTTGTTGCAATTTAATTGATGACAAAGCATAAATGTAAAATTAGAAAATTTTTCAAGTGCATCGGTTCTTTTTGATATTTTTACATATCAAATCTATGAAATTTTCATATTTCAGTATAATTTTAGGCTTAGGAGTAACCTAAGCAGTTGACCCATAGTTTCAAATATGTATAGCATCTACGCTGCAAAAAATAGTGAGTCAAATTCGACTCTCTCCGAAAAAGACTCTACGGAACTACACAAATTGAGTCAAATTCGACTCCGCTGGAGTCACATTCAACTCACTAAGTCGCACGTTTGACTCTGGTGGAGTCGAATCTGACTCAGTTTGTGTAGTCCCGAAAAGCCTGCATCGGAGAGAGTCAATTTGACTCACCATTTTTTGCAGTGTATAACAAGTTAGGCTGTCAAATTTCCAAACTGTTGCGGTTACAAAATTTCAAACTTTGCACAGAAATAGAGTTGAATTAAATCTAAAAATTGCGACAAACTCCTAGGGTCTTCGCTCACTGCAAAAATAGTGAGTCAAATTGACTCTCTCCGAAATAGGCTCTACGGGACGACTACACAAATTGAGTCAAATTCGACTCCGCTATAGTCAAATTCAACTCACTAAGTCGCACGTTTGACTCTGGTGGAGTCGAATCTGACTCAGTTTGTGTAGTCCCGTAGAGCCTATTTTAGAGAGAGTGAATTTGACTGTCGCCAACTGAGCTTTAGAAGCTTCACACATTTATCACTGCGGTCAAATTGTCTTAGGTTTAGACTTAGGCTTTAGTTTAAGCTTATCTACGGGGGACAGAACAGCGTCCAACCGTTTCGTTAAGCAAAAAAACCAGTTTATTTGGTGCAAAATCGGAAGCAGACTTTATTGCTGGTTTGTTTTTCTTACGTTTTCCTATATTTATTACTTCAATAAAATTGGTCAGTATCCAAGTAGCGGTCCGAAAAACCAAACTCTAACCGACATGTAACCTACCTGTATGGGTCCCGTCTGAGCCAGAGGCACAGCAGCTGCCGGAGGGTCAGACGCCACCAGCCGGTTAAATTTTTGAAGTCACAAAATTATGCATAATATAATATGATAAATTTTATGCAAAAAAGCTTAAGCTTTAGACTAATTGTTTGTGGCTGACTTAAGCTTAGGCTTATGATATGCTCATACTTATGCTTAGGCTTAGGCTTAGGCTTAGGCTTAGGCTTAGGAATATGCTTATAATACTGCTCCGCCCATGTTCTTTACATTGGCCAAAAACAGTAAGAGTCAAATTGTTATAAATTGGCAAAATTGCAAATGGGTTAGCGATCGCTCCGCTCGAGAGGTTTCTGCCACCATTATATATGGCGTTCCGGGTTATGTGGTGCCACTGGTTATTGGTTCAGCTGCAGTGCCCTAGAAAATAATGCGTTCCAATGTACCAATGGATGGGGTCTGTTGAAGAAAATTTTAAATAAACCTACTGCAGGCTGATAATTTATTGCTTAGGAACCCTGTCCCACCTTTCATATACTTACCGGTTCAAGTATCCAACGACCGGTTTAGAAATTTCTGACGGGGGGAGACTGCGAGAAATATAATAGTAAAATAGATCGCGAGCGAAGCGACTCCTTAACTCAATAATGGTACGGAATTATAACAAAAATAATTTTCGGTGTTGACATTTGTGGGGGTAAGGAATGGGTGGGGCTAGGCCTGGGTCCCACCCCTTGCGTCAGCCACCGACGGTGAGAGTACGGGCCCGTGGCCAAGGGGTGGCCAGGGGGTTCAGCCCCCACTGGCAAAATTTTGGCCCCCCTAAAAGATTTTCAACCTTGCTTGTAAGTCACTGAAAACCTTTAAATGCGCCTCCTGAAAAATGTTTAGCCCCCTCTAGCAAGATTGGCTGGTCACGGGCATGTGAGTCTATCTGGTTGAAACGATTAAACGATAAATTATTCACCAGATTCGTAAATTCTATAAACCCGAATGTGTCATGCTGTTTTTGCACAACAAATAACTAGTGGTCAGTGATGTTTAGGTCAGCTGGGGTTGCGCCATGAGAGTATACACGTTATTGGAAGTGGCTTAAAATTACGGTCTAAAGACCAATTTAGGTTCTAAATATTTCCAATGCAGCCACGTTTAGTACGTATATAACCATAAACAAATCTTGCAAACGAAACGTGTTAGAAGCTATGAGCTGGTCCGTAACCCGACGGACTCAGGTGGAGCTGATTACAATGCAAAGGTTAGGTTTACCCTAGAAAAGTTTTTGTCTTTTTGACCTCCTTATGAAGTAGAACTCACTGGCGAATCCAAGGCAACCGCTGGATTTGAGTTGGCTACGGGACTGAGTCAAACCCATCTTTTCGGCAGGTAAATTTGCCGAACAGATAAATTTGCCGAAATTTTTTAGATGATCGAAAATCTTGCACCAGCTATGCGCTAGCCAACAAATATTTAGTCGAACCTACAAATTAAAGTTGGAACGCCCCACATACGTATTTTGGGCAACTTGCCAGCATTACTTTGTTTACAAAACACGTAACCGTAATTGTTCTATGAAAACAAAATATGCGTAAAAATGTTTGTGTATCAAGAGTGCTAATTTGAAAAATTTTTGGTTTGTGTCATACCGGTTAAGTATACAACCGCTCCGTGGGTCAGGAGGGCATGGCGTGGGTGCACCCTTGAATGTATCAGTAACCGTAGATCAATCGCCGTATACATCCGGCTCATAACGAGCTCGTGTTGCTAGAGGGCTTAAAAGTTTTTTTACGACGGGCATACAAGAGTTTCCAATGACTTACAAGCTAGATTGAAACTAATCTCTATGGAGTCAAAGTTTGCTAGACAGGAGGGGAAGGGGCTGAATGCTTTTGGCTCTCCCCTCTGGCTATTAATGCGTAGTACCAATTGTTGTTTACTCGCTATAATTCATGAGTTATCTCTCAATTTCGGCGTTTTCGCCTAAACATTTTTCTAGAAAACAAACTAACAAAAGCAATTTTATTTTATGCAACCGTGGGAGAAAACTTGAAGCGTCGTAGAATGCTTCAATTCCCAACGTCGTGTAAAAGTGTTGTATTTGGCGTTTAATCGATATCGTCGTTCAACTTTTAATTGAACACAATTTATTAAGTTGATAAAATCGCCGTTCAGTTGAATTGAACCTAACTGTGACCGTTCACGTGGTGCGTAATTTTGAAATTGAGTTCAAAGCGAACGAGACAGGGCATTTGGAGACGGGGGGGGGGGGGTTTGTGGGTAAACAAAAATTTTTGTAACCAAAATTCGTGCCTAAAAAGGCGAAACTGTGCGTAGGTAAAGTGAAGCATTCGCTAATCGGGCATAGTTCAGGCGTGTAGCCAGCTCACCTTGTTAGAGGGAGCCTAAAAAATTTTCAGTAGGGGCATATAAGGGTATTCGACGACTCAACGTTGAAAATTTTCTAGGGTGGCTAAATTTCGTCCAGGGGTGACCGGAACCCTTTTGACCCCATTTGATCTGCTCGCCCGTCGTAGATCCGGCCATGTTACGTTATCTACAATGAAAACGTCATTCAAAAAACGGGTTGTGTTTTTGTGTTGCAGGATTTGGAACAGGAAGCGAAATGATGTTATCTGTTCAAAAGTAATAATTGGACATTTTTGCTATTTATATTAACATAGAACAGTTTATGCAAAGTGTTTTACCGATTTCCGTATCCGGAATAAATCTTCTATTCGGTATTTTGATCACTATTCGTTTCCGGTTTCACAACCGGATATTTGATCATATACACATCGTTTGAATCGAAACTGTTCAATTTCAACGGTTGAGATAGATAATTTGGACGGAAGTCGACCCGGAGCCAATCGGAATTTTAGGCACTAAATGTTAATAGAATATTTTTTGTTTTGGTTTCAGTTTGGTCCCAGTTGGAACCACAAGTGTCCTGTTCATACACCAAAACCGAATCAGAATCAGAAATACTGCCATCAGAGAAATATCGCCATCAGTTGAGAAGACGTTTCTTGCATTGGGGGCGAAATCACCTAAAATTTTGTTTAGACAAAATCTTAATTAACTCAGAATTTTGTGTCTGAAATGGTTAAAACAAAAATGTTTTAAATTCAAGAAATTACTATTGCGAATATATAGAAACCAATTTATTCATTTTAAGAAATAATTGTCTTTTATTCAAGAATTGTCTAATTTTAATGTACTGTAGTGACCCAAATAAGAGGGTGGGGGTAATGAGAAGGGGCTTTCATTTTGAGTCCCAATCAATAGGAGTCCGTATTCCTAATATAAGTACGTAAGCAGGCAGAGTCCCTCTATGCACAGAAATGACTCCTTGTGTCTGAAATGGTTAAAACAAAAATGTTTTAAATTCAAGAAATTACTATTGCGAATATATAGAAACCAATTTATTCATTTTAAGAAATAATTCTTATATTGAAGAATTGTCTGATTTTAATGTACTGTAGTGACCCAAATAAGAGGGTGGGGGTAATGAGAAGGTGCTTTCATTTTGAGTCCCAATCAATAGGAGTCCGTATTCCTAATATAAGTACGTAAGCAGGCAGAGTCCCTCTATGCACAGAAATGACGCCAGTTGAAAGTTCATTCCTATGTATAACCTGGCAGTATCGCTCAAGCTTTTGATACAAGACAAATAGACGTTTAATTCAAATTTAATGGACAGTTGCATTACCGCATATATATCAGTAACGAAGGGCGCCGTAGTGCGGGTTAAAAATAAATAACAAGCCGTAACCGAATAACATGGGGTACCCTCTGAAGATGCCAAACAAACACCTGTCCCCCTTTTATTCGGATCACTGCAGTACGTTAAAACGAGTGTCTTAAATTTCAGACAATATTTCTTGAATAGCAGACTTTCGGTTGTATGTTTATGCCTTTCTTTTAAATCAGAAAAACATCTAAAATTGCTACCGAGAGTTAGTTGCTTTCTAGGAAACGTTGGCCCATGTAAAGAACAGGGTCGGAACGTTTTTCTGTGGGAATGCAATAGAGTAAGCTTAAGGTTTAGACTAATTTTTTTGCTTCGCTTAGGCTTAGGCTTAGGCTTAGGCTTAGAAATATGCTCATTCTTACGCTTAGGGTTAGGCTTAGGCTTAGAAACCTGCTCATTCTTACGCTTAGGCTTAGTCTTAGGAATATGCTCATTCTTACGCTTAGGCTTAGGCTTAGGAATATGCTCATTCTTACGCTTAGGTTTAGGCTTAGAAATATGCTCATTCTTACGCTTAGACTTAGGCTTAGAAATATGCTCATTCTTACGCTTAGGCTTACGCTTAGGCTTAGGCTTAGGCTTACGCTTAGGCTTAGGAAAATCCTAACAATACTGTTCAGCCCCTGTTCTTTACATTGACCGAAACGTTCAACAATTGTGCATTTCAAAATATTAATGATTTCCATGCCAGCAATTGCCATCTCAACATTTAACTGCTTGAGATCAACTCCAGTTCAACTGGTTCTCACTGACCAGCTGTTTGACGAATAGAAATAAGTCAAAATTCCATTATCACCTATTCAATACCGAGTGGCGGTAGCCAGAAATTCCTGACCAGAAAGTTTGCGAGATAGAGAATACTGAAAACCCGCACGAGAAACGAGCGAGAACCCAGTGCTGCCGCATTTTTAGTGTTAAACGCTTAACACAAAATTTTAGGTTTGATCCCTGTGTGAGAAGGCGTAGGTCTGTCAGGAGCACCCCCTCTGTGATATGCTAATGCTTGCAGCAAAGCTGCCATTTCTTTTTTTACCTTGATACCAGTGTGCAAATATATATATATATATATATATATATATATATATATTTATATATTTATATATTTATATATATTTATATATTTATATATATGAATTTATGTTTCAAATTTCAGTAAAAATCCGCTTGCCATCTGGAGTAAAACATTGAACGGCGGTTTGAGATTTTAACCGAACCATGCCATATTTCAAGTTTTAAGTGCAATGTTTCTTTGTGAAACCGCCTGGTTCACAGATCAGCCCACAGTTGTACTTAGAAGGGGCTGATAGACCGCGCCCCTAACCTAATCATTTTCTGACGGTCAAAATCACTAAATGTAGAATAATTGTTAGCGATGTGCAAGGTATAATCTAAGAACCAATACATTGGTCGTTTTTTGGAGCCGTTTGCATGTCAACCCAGAATTTCGGGGAACGTCTAAAGGGGTAATATATGGTACCACGGCTGTTCAATGAGACTGTATATTTGAAAGAACGCGTTCGACTTAGAATGTAACAGAAAGATTAGGCTAAATATAGACCAGGGTATTCACATTGTATATATTTTCTTCTGGATATCCTTAACATTGGCTGAGTTTCAGAAATTGCACTTAAGTAAGATTTAGTACTTAAGTACGTGCTAAGTAATTCATTAACCATTTTGTCGTTTTTAAAAGCGTACTTAAGTTAAATAAACACTTTTAAGTCGGTGACTAAATTTGATTGATGACAATATTACCATTCAAACATACTAACGTTAGTCTAATTAGAATTGTAGACTCACGGTGCATTCTTAATATAAATCACAACTGTTACTTTATCACAATGGCTGACAGTTGGCGTTTATTTGATTTTGCTCGAAAATTAAGTACTTAATTAAGTCGTCAACTTTAAGTAATTACATAAGTATAACTTAAGTAAATACTTAAGTAAAAATTTCGGAAATTCAGCCATAATGACAAGAAAATTATACGTGTCACTGGACTAAATTTGATTTATTACAAGTAAAACAGTTCAGTCGTATCAACTTTGGTGTAGCTGAAATTGAAGACTCATGGTGCATCCTTAATATAAAAAATCTTCATTACCTTCTTATTATCACCATGGCTCACGTTTGGTGTTTGTTTTTGTTAAAATAGTTAAGTTTCTAATTAAGTCGTCGACGCTACCGCTCGTCTTATAAGAAGTTGACGTTCTAGGTCCATATTCTCAAATGTGTATAGCAACGATGTCAGTTCTAGGTTTTCAAATTCACTAACGATTGCAGTTGTTGTACTCAAAATTGGTACAGATGTAGAGCAAATCGTATGCAAAAAATGTGCTCAATTTTGAGCCTCAGCATTTACTGGTTCGAAAGTATTACAAGACCTATCACCAACTCGTCATAGGTGCTACGCGCATGTAAGAATACGGGCTCTAGCTCGAATGCGGCTTTCACGTTTTATGGAGAATTTGTACTGTAAAAAATGCTCATTGCTAAAAAAATTGAACACAATCTAAGGAGCTGAAGTAGTGTTCAACTCGAGTCGTTTCCTGCTCGAGCGCGTCGACGTAGCTTCTTAGCAATGAAAACATTATAAGGAGTTGAAGTTGTGTTCAACTCGAGTCGTTTCTTGCTCGATATATATATGTATGTATATATATATTGTATATATATAATATATATACATATATATATTTATATATATATGTACGTGGATCTGTGCAACACTAACACACTTTGAATATGTCCCGGTTAAAAAAAGTGAAAACCCTATCAACTTAAGCTCAATATATACAACTGGACACCTATATACAGACACCGTCAATTTTAAATTTGATATACACATAGTCAAGTCGTGGATCCGGAAACTTTCTGATGGGGTGTGTCTGCGTGATATTTATATTACTGAAGAAAGTCCGCGAACGAAGCGAGCGAGAAGCCAAACGCAATTTTAGTACTAAATTTATTCAACACAAAATTTCCAGTTTTGAAACTTTTTCACCGTTGGTGGTTACCCTGTTGAATGCGTCAGAATCGTTGTGTAAAGTTTATACTGAAACAAACCCGGTTGTTATCACCCATCGGAGAACGGTACGCAACCGACAGTTGCCGCTTGTATAAGAAACCGCGACACCCAATCCTGTGACAGTAGTCGCGGCTGATCCAGAAATTTCAAAAACGGGTCCACCCCTGATGTAATATAGTGGAAACGACCCACGAGCAAAATCAGTTCAGAAGCCGATCGCTATTTTAGTGCTCAACCTTAATACAAAATTTTGATTTTGATTCCTGTTAGAGGGTCAACGCCGAAACGCACCCCTTGGATGCACCAGAGCGAAACCCAATCGTCAGAAGGAAACTCGACATCTGTGATATGTAGATTCAATTTAGGCTTCGTGTGACGACAAAAAGTTACCCTTAGGCGACTCAAATGCCGATATTTACGTGGCTTGGGACACCAAAAAACGTTTTCGAAATGCCAACGTGTGTATATATAGTATACTTACTAGATATATCACAAGCGTCAAACTTGTCGCATATGTTGCGCAAAGCATTTTAAAACCTTTTTAGAGCGTACAACTGCGAAGCCGGGGGTCGGGGTGGCTTAGTCGCCGTCGTATCGGATGCGGATCGCTCGTAACCGAAAACCGATTTTGTACAGAGTCCAATGAAATTTTACGCCACAAAAATTTCCTATTTTCTGTCTTATAAATAAATCCTGTTGCATTCGGTTGCAACAATTTTTGCTGGTTGCGCAACAAGCGAAACGTATGCTTCGCATGCCGTGGGACGTGAAGCCAACGGGCTGTGTTGTGCTGGTACGACGCGTGACGCCCCACACCGACGATGATTTGGAGAACAAAAATAGTCGCAGGGAAAATAGAACACTTTACTTTGGGAGTCGTTACTGTTTAAAAAAACCCTGACATTTTCGCTTGATTCATTTGTTGTCGGCGACCACTGGTCAATCCAGAGGGGTGCGCATGCCCCCCAGTAAAGAATTTTTTGTGATAAAAACGTACGGTTCCTCTGTATGCGACAAATTTTATCTCTCAGAAAATCGGCACATATAAAGCATCGTGTAATCGCGTTTGATATACGTTGTAAGCCACCCCCCCGCCTCCAGTCAGAAATTTCTGTATTCACATTCAATGCTGTTGACGACCCGGCGGAAATATTGTACCCTGGGTTCATGTGGGCATGAGACGGGTCCGTAGCCAAAGAAGGCCAGGGGGGCTATGCCCCCCTGGAAAAATTTTGGCCGCCCTAGACAATTTTCATCTTTGCTTGTAACTCATTGATAACCCGTGAATACCCCTCCTGCAAAATTTTCAGTCCCCCCTAGCAAGGTGAGCTGGCTACGGGCGTGGCATAAGGCTTTTTACAAATCTTTAACAGGGCAGCGGTCACTGGCGGATGCAAGGTAAAAGGTCCACTCACGCTTAGCAACCACCGAACAGGGATCAAACCCAAAATTTTGTATTAAGATTTAATGCTGAATTTGTGTCTGGCTTCCCGTTCGCTTGGCACGGGACGTATTCTCACCAGCAACAAGAGGGAATAATCGCTAGTATATATCGTACGGCCATCTTTGCAGCCAGCTCCTCTTACTGGTTAGGCTAAAAAATGTGTTCAGGAGGGGCATTTAATGGTTTTCAATGACTTACAAGCAAGGTTGAAAATCTTCTAGGCGGCCCAAACGTTTTCCAGGGTGGCTGAGCCCCCTTGGCTTCGGACCCACATCTTTGTCAGTCATTTCGCCGCTGACGGCATTTCAGGATCCAGAACGGTCACCTTTTTGCAAGAGCAGCAGTGTTGTCGTGATCTGCTATGCAGGATGTCCATCAGTGGCGTACACAAATGAAGGGACAGATGTGATATACCCATTCCGAAATTTTTGAAAATAGTAAAAACACTTTTAATCGGCTTCAGAACAACTATCGTAGATCTCGAGGTAAGAATACTGTAAGCAAACTTCGTATCCTCCCAAGCTGAAAAATCTTTAGCTACGCTTTTGACTACGATGTATGTTTACGTAGTATAGTTTGAACAATTTTGCGTGGGTTTCCTCGATACGCGATATATTTTAAGAGAATAGAGTTTTTCGGACCCCATAAGCTTTGGTTCCCTCATCCCAGCGGATATCGGGTTGTTTTTGATGTGTTTTCATTCAATTTTCGACCATTTCAATGTTCCACGTGGGAATTCAGTTTAAAATGTGCTGACTCTAACGTTATGCTACGTAATAACAGGTCCATAGGGAGTTCAAGTTGCTGGCAGAAGGTATTATATTTTTAGGAGGGACATACGAAGATTTTAGACGGCTTCGAGGTTAAAACTTCTCTATGGTGTTGCGTTCACTGGCATAAATCTAGATGGTAAAACATATTTGACGGGGGTCATACATGGGGTTTAGGTGACATAAGTAATGGTGAAAATGTTCTAGGGGGAGCAAAACTATTCCAGGAAGATCGAGCCCTCCTGGCTTCTGACCGGCCACGGGCGGCCCGGCCGCCCTGGAACAATTTTGCCCCTCCCTCCTGGAAATTTTTTAACCTTACTAACTAACGCAAACCCTTGTATGCCATTCCTGAAAAATGGTTAGCCCTTCTAGCCAGGTGAGTTGGCTACGAGACTGCTGCTTCGGGTCTGCGTAGTTTTCACGACAACTTAATTCTTCGATCCATAAGGTTTTCAGACATCATCAATATCCTTAGAGGATCCTGTGGACTCCATTGTGATTTCCATTATTGAAACAGGCCTACATCTTACATAACGCTAAGTGGGCAAATTTGTTGAATGAAAATCGATATATATAAATTTATATATATATACACACATATATATATATATATATATATATATATATATATATATATATATATATATATAAATCAGACCAATTGACCAAAAACATTAATACCTGCTGTTTCCCTATAGGAAATATGAAATATTTTATCGAAACCGAAATTAACTTCAGATATTCTCTCGTATATTTCAGATAAAAAATATCCGAATACCATCGAGGGGGCAAACAAAAGGACTAAAACGTTGACTTTTCGCTCCCCTCATTCTTTCACAGTCTCTGTCGGTTGCGATCTTTGCTTGTTTGTATACAGGGCGTCCAGTGCCTTGTTTTCGTTTCATTTGGTGACATCCTTGTGTACTTTTTTGGTTTCAAGCGAGCGTAGCGAACGAACAAACTTTTTCCAGCACTAAATATTGTAATCCTTAAACCTGATTTCAAACACTGTTTTGTTATGGCATCCGCAAACTTCTGGATCGCTTGGATCCGCATCCTGGCGAATATGTTCCTGTTTTGTGTAACTCTCGTATATATTTTGTGTTTGCATTTGTGTCAAACGTCTGTTTTCTATTTTCACATGCGTTTTTTTCTGTTTGTCACTTTTTGCTGTTTCGTTGGTCGTATGTCGGGGTCGACAGAATCGTTTGGGACACTTCTGTATAACAAATCCTGGTTAGGTATGACGCCAGCGTGTTATAAAGCATAAAGACACTTGCTGGCTTATCGACCCTAGCGGCAGCCATATAATACTCAATACGAGAGGTGCAAGCGGTGACGTCTAATGACTAAAATTTACAACTGTTAACAATTTTACTACAATAATTGCATATATTTGTGATATAAAAAATGTTTAAATAATCTTAGGGGTGCAGTTGCACCCTCCCACCCTGGGCGTATACCCGGCCGGTGGGTATCTGTTTCCGGCTGCGTATACACCGGGGTTAGATATCGGTCCTGCAGACGTGCCGCTATATAAAACAAATGTGACGTGTTCTATCTATAAATACCTGTGTCTTATTCTGACTGGTTTGCAAAAATGTAATTTGTACCAATAAAACTAATATTTAGATTGACAAGGTAAGGAAATTGTTGAAAAATGAATTACTGACGTATTTACGACAATTTGTCGCTCTACAACTGGTCGACTGACAACTTGTAATTTGAAATTTCATTGACTCGACAACTTGTCGATCAATACTATGCTTAAGCTTAGGCTTAATCTTAGATTCGCGGTCCACGTATACAATAGAGCCGAAACAGTGGTATAAGCATATTCCTAAGCCTAAGCCTAGACTAAAGTCTAAGCCGTAGCGTAAGGGTGACCGGAGCCTATTGCTATAAAGCCTATGCCTAAACCTAAGCAAAAAAAGACAGTCTAAAGCTTATCTTGACACTATTACAGTCCTGCAGGAAAACGTTCCGGTCCTGTTCTATACACGGGCCAATTACGCATAGGATTACGTCATAGGGTTTATTCATTGGCTTGATGACATCATTTGCCGATAGTTGTCGCGTGACGAATTGTCGTAGGTTCGACGTGAAATTAGAATCCGAATATACGAATTTTTAGCAATAAACAGAATTCAATGATATATTAAGCGGTTTACCTGCCAGGCAAATCTGTTACAAATCGTTTGCGTTACCCTCGAGTCATTGTTCCATGGGACCGATGTTTGTACTCGTAAAGCGGCCGTTACTCAGTGGCCGAGTCGAAGGCTGACGACGCAAATGTGGCGTTCTACCCGCCCAGCAGTTGCAAAAACTTTTCTATGCAAATAGTTTGTTTGAAACTCACAATATTTGTTTGTTAGCAAAATAAGCCCAAGTATACAACAGGGCCGGAACGGTAGTATAAGCATATTCCTCAGCCTAAGCCTAAGCCTTAGCGTATGGATGAGCCTATTCCTAAGTCTAAGTCTAAGCCTAAGCCTAAGCCTAAACAAAAAAAGTTAGTCTAAAGCTTAAACTGACTCGTAAAATTTAAAATAACTTCGCTAAAAACGGCTCCGGTTTAGAACTTTAAAATTTTCAAGCATAAAAAGCATATTTGAGCTTCTCATGACGTTGCCTGATCATTTCAAATTGACCTTTAAGAGTATCAAAAATAAAAAAAAACTCTCTTGTAAACAATTTCGTTTGTCAAAAATTTACCGAAATGCGACATACTCTTGCACATGGAAAATTGGTTACTTCTGGCTATTTCGGAGTTAATAACAGTGAACATTAACTTTACTCTGAGTTGATTTAATTCTGGATTAGTTAGTTAGTAAACTCAGAATGAGTTCAATCAATTCAGAATTTTGTGTTCTGAAAGACCTAATTCAGAGCTCAGACCACTGAGTGGATTCAACTTATTCTGAGTTCAAATCAACTCACTAAAAGTTACAGTGTACAACGTTGAAGTATGTAAAGTTTATCCTTAACCTGGGGTTCAGCGAATGCGTGGGACGTGTACGTGAGTATTAGGCATTTCATGCTTCTTAGGATTAATTAAGATTATTGTATTGGGCTTGTAGCCAGAACAGAGCCAGGGGGGTGTTTACACCCTCTCTTGCAGAATTTTGGCCACCCTAGAAAAGTTTCAACCTTACTCGTAAGTTATCGAAAAACCTTTTTAGGCCCCTCATAAAAATATTTTATCTCCCTTAGCAAGATGGTCTAGCTACCGGCCTAATTTCATCAAAAAATGTTTAGCTATTTTCAGATTATAATAACCAGACGCCGCCGTCCGTCGCAGTCCGTCACCGTGCGGTATCGTACGTGAATTACTCACGTACGATCCCGTATGGTGACAGACGGTCGTGGACTAAGCAAAAAATTAGCCTTTAAGATCACTCTATTGCAGTCCTGCAGAAAAACATTCCGTCCCTGATCTTTACATGGCCCAGTTTTTAACCCCTTCTCACATTGAGTTGCCTATAGGCAACTCAGCGCAGTGTATACACGTTAAATAATATATATCGCACAGAGTTTAACAATTGCAACACGTATACATAGTACTAAATCACCACAAGACGTGAGATCACCCCTCGGGTTCAAGGGTCAAGCTCTTATAGCTGAGTGGTGATGGTATACGCCTCCCACTGCAGTCACTGGAGTTCGAATCCTAGCATAAAAGTAGGTCTCAGGGGAAATAGAAAATATTTATGTGAGAAAGGGTTAATATAGAAAATTGTCCAAGTTTTAACTTAATAACTTAATCATTTCCATCTGGATGCCGGAAAGAAACCTCAACTCGAAATTCCGGCGGAGCCTACAGATTCATTGTGAACTTTTCCTACCATCGTTCGATTTTAATTTCAACAAATCAACAACACCGTTTACAATCTAGCAGTGAAACCAGGTCCGCAGCCAGTTCAAATTACTACGGGGGGAAAGTAGCTAAAATATGTCAGGAAGAGCATACAAGGGTTATCGTTGACTTACAAGCACGGCTAAAAAACTTCTAGGGACGGGCAAAGTTTTTCTGCGGAGCTGAGCTCCCTGCCCCGCGCCTGGCTATGGGTCCGAGTGAAAAGTCATTAGTTAAGTAGAATTGGATTGACCTGTTTTGTTACCCAGGATAATATTGAAAAGTGTAGTTACATGAACGTCCACCAGGTTTTATTAACCGTATTCGCCGTAGTCGACTGCCAATTAACCATCTGTTGTTTGCTAAACATTGACAAAAACAAAACCGCTAAAATCAACCACAGGAACTGTAACCAGGTTCAAATCGCAGTCGGACTGCGCTGTTTTGCTGGCTTGAAAGTGTGTTTTTTGTGTTCCTGAACGTTGAAACTTCTAACTGAACGCAACAGCGACACTACACTATTCAGTTGAACGCGGAGTAACCAAAATTTAAGCTAACTTTTCTGCAGTTGCTAGTTTTACAATTTTTTTGCTTAATACGGACCTACAATGCTTAGTGAGCCCCTTGGGGGGGGCGTAGCACCTCCCACATGGTTGTGATCTGTCCAGGCAGTGATGAGTTCTGAACGGCAAGACAACTATAGCCAAGCGTCAGCTAAGATATCGTTTCGAAACGGATAACCTCGTGTAAAAGTTTATTTGACCTCCAGGGTCTATGAAACTTAGGTGCTGTACTTTATTTCCTGTCTGGCCAGAAAGTTTGGGATGGGATTTTTCCACCTGGGTGCCTTTATATATGCCTATTGGTGCAGTATTTGTGGATGGCTCAACCAGCCGCTTAGCTTGAATTGAAATTA
Organism: Enoplolaimus lenunculus; assembly: GCA_030248215.1. NCBI lineage: Eukaryota > Metazoa > Nematoda > Enoplea > Enoplida > Thoracostomopsidae > Enoplolaimus > Enoplolaimus lenunculus. Next base: position 19,869 of record JASANG010003284.1, read on the forward strand.
AACACACACATATGCAGTAAAGAATTTGGAAACGTTCAACTATCGCTTGGAGTTTTATAAGCTTGCGCAGGGCGGACAAAATCAAAGGGTTTAGACCCCTCGATTCTGCGACGACCCATGTATAGAAAAGGGCCGCAACAGTAGTATAAACATGTTCCTGAGCCTAAGCCTAAACATAAGCCTAACGTATGGATGAGCCTATTCCTAAACGTAAGCCTAAGCCTAAGCCAAAGCCTAAGCGTATGGATGAGCCTATTCCTAAGCCTAAGCCTAACCATTAGCCTAAGCATAAGCCTAAGCAAAAAAATTAGTCTAAAGCTGAAACTGATTCTATTATATCCCCTCCGGGAAACGATTCGGCCCTGTTCTATACATGGGTCCCTGTGACCACAGTTGTCAGGTCAATATTATTCGAGAGAAAATTGGAAGCGAAATCTCCTGAAAAATAAGACCACAGGACGAGGGTATACTTTAGTTTAACTAAGCGCTCAACACTTCACCTAAACCTACGCCTACGCCTAAACTAAATGTAAACTACGAACAACAAAATGTTTACATGTAACCGTATTACAAAACATGTTGTGTAAACTGATATCAAAACATCAGAGTTTCAACCGGAAATAAATATAACCAGGATACGGATCGGGATTATGTTTCTGGTCGGACCCGGAACCGGAATTTGAAATTTTTTAGGCAAAATGTTTATTGGTGTCGTTAGAAATATTTTGAACGGTAAAATACGGACGTTGTCATATACACTGGTTTATGCTTTGGTTTACAGTTTCAATCCATATGTGCCATTGGTGAAACTACTACGGTGCATTTGGGTCCATTTCATTCACTTATGGCCAATCGACCAACATCTGCTATGGCCAAAATTCAAATTTGATATAAGTCATTTAAGGCCGAGACGGATCGGCATATATGTGATCCCGAAAATTCTAAGGGAACAAGTGAAAAAAGTGGTCCAGATTTATGGATCTACTTGATTATGCAGGTGTAAACAGTTGACACTCGCTCGGAAAACTCATGCGTACGCTTTCTGGAAACACTACCAATGCATAGAACAAGACCATAACAGTAGTATGAGCATATATTCCAAAACGTAAGCCTAAGCGTAAGAATGAGCTTATATCTCAGTCTAAGTCTAGATTGAATGCGGGCTAATGTATAGAACACGGCCGTAGCAGTGGTATAAGCATATTCTCGAACCTAAAGCCTAAGCAAAACAATTACTATACAGCTGAAGCTTACTCTATTGCAGTCCCACAGAAAAACGTTCCGCCGCTAATCTTTACATGAGACACAAACATGGGCAGAAAGTTAAATAATTACTGTTGGCCGAATGAGCTATTCGCATCTCTGAGTGCAAGCTTCAATTTTCATTGAAAGCCATACAAAAAGTTACCTGATGTACGCATGATATTTATAGAAGTTGCAAAACAAGTTATAAAATACCATAGCATAAAAATAGCTTAAAGTTAAATGAGCAGTACCGATACTAGAATTTATGTTAAAAACATCCTGAGCCTAGCCAGGATTTTCGTTTGGGGGGCGCAGGCGAGACATTGCCATGATTTCATCGTGAAAGGGTATAACCCTCGTTCAAAACGATTTCTTGGCGAGCTAACGTAGCGAGCGAGAAAATATTTTTTGAATCAATAGTCCAGTAGACCCGTTCGAAAACTTGCAAAACTGGCTTATTATCATATTTCTAGAAAGTCAGGGGAGGTATAACCCTAAATACCCCAGGTATACGCTCCTGTAATACAAGCACAGTTTGCTAATCAAACGCTTGAGTTACCTTTAATTATGCAACTTAGTCGTTTAGATAATGCTAGGGTACATATTTTAGTTTTGTTAATAATTTTGACCCATGTTACTTTAAGGGTCGTCCAGGTTTATGGTCGGTCTATAAAAGAGTAGGTTTCGATTTTAGGTTACGTTTTTTGCTTAGGCTTAGGCTTAAGCTTAGGCTTATGCTTAGTATTACAAACACATTTTTACAACGCTTAGGCTTAAACTTAGGCTTACGAATACGCTTAATCGACTGTTACATCCCTAAAAGTAACATTGGCCATAATTTGTACAAGTATTGCAACAACAACTCGTGTTCTAAACTGTACCCCCCCATACCACAGAATAGGAAAATCACCGTAGATCCATATCGATCCATATCGTTCATTAGGCGATCGCAAAAACAGTCACCAGTAGGTTTAATTTTGACCATCCGAGTCAACCAGAAGTTACAGTAAACGTTGTATTTTGAAAAATTGGTGAGCGAAAACTGTGACAACGTTCCATACAATTTTAAACCTGATGTATTCTTTAAGCTTTATATATTTTCGAAAAGCTGAGTTGTCTGCTATATTTTTGAGATCCGCCCTTAACCGTGCGAGTAAAACAATAAAGAAAACCTCGCGAGCGATGCGAACAAAGACCTAAAAGTAAATTGTCTAGTAATTTATCTAAACAGCAGTCGCAAAACGTTTCTTGGTTCATGAGGGTTGAACTTTGCCAGACCGGTGGCTACGCGCCAGCGGGGTTGCGTCTAAGTCCCTATTGTAAACACTTAAAATGAAAGTTGGACCTTGGTTGAATAGGAATCTTGTTTTCTGTGGCGGATCCAAGAGCAGGTCAACCGACACGGATCCATTTATCCAAAATTTAAACCAAAATACTGTATAAAGATTTAGTGCTAAAATTACGTTTAACGCCACGCTATATTTCTCGCAAGCTTTATCCACTGGTGCATATCATGGCTCAACCCGAAATATCCTTGAAATTTGATTATTTATATATACACTCGTATGAATATAAACGGAAGCTACTTTTTACATACATAAAAACCAGAAAATTAGTTTTGAATATAAGACAATTGTTTCTTGAAAGGAAGAAATTTATGTCTTATAAATTGGCAACAGTAATTTCTTGAATATAACACATTTATGTTTTAACCATTTTATAGACGCAAATTTCTGAGCTGTTTACGGCTATTAATGTCTGAAATACCAGTCATTTATGTCTTAAAGATTTAAAAACGTAAGAGTTGAAATTTCACAACAATTTATTTTGTGTGCACTGCGTTCCTGCTATCAAATCTATGCTGGTTTTGTGAAATCAACCAATGAGTTTAATAAAATGTTAATAGATTTCATTGAGTTCAAATTACATTTTCAACCTACAGTTGAATTGATCTTGCAAAACAGTTGTAAATTAAAATCGGTATTAAGATTTGCAGTTTATACGCACTCCGGCCTATGTATAGAACAAGGCCGGATCGTTTTCCGGAGGGGCTATAATTGAGTCAGTTTAAGCTTTAGACTAATCTTTTTTTGCTTAGGCTTAGGAATAGGCTCATCTATACGTTTAGGCTTACGCTTAGTCTTAGGCTTAGGCTTACGAATATGCTTATCCTACTGTTCCGGCCCTGTTCTATACATGGGCCCGCACTCCAAATGTATTATTACCGAGTCGTGTCAAAAATAGCTTGCTATTGTAAACGCTTTTCAAATTTAAAACTTCAAATTTCAAACAGAATCATTCAAAACGCTTTTTAGTAAACGAAGAAACACTAAAACGAATCGCTAGTGTAACAAAACGCTAATAGTATTAAATAAAAACGCTAACAGCAGTTGTCAGAACCATCACTGAAAATTGCAGTGAGTTGATTTTAACTCAGAGCGAGTTGAATAACTCAGAGTGACTTGAATAACTCAGTTTGAGTTAGGACTGTCAGAACTCAGATTTGTGAGTTGATTCAACTCTATCTGAGTTAACTGATCAACTCACCCGGAATCATATCCGCTGAGAGTGAAAATCAACTCAACTCAGAGTGAGTTAATGCTTACTGTTAATAACTCAGAAATAACTAATTCGCTAGTTGAGTTGATCATTGAACTCATTTGAATTGACAGTGTAGTTTAGCATCAAAGTATTTCAAACGATAAAGCGTTTTATATCTTGGTACCAGTTCTAAATCGTTGACTCCCATACTAGCAATAGTAAAAGCTGTCTCGTTTAGCCCAAATAGAATACCTCTACGAAATTTTAGCTTCCAACTGTACACTGTAAATACCAGTGAGTTAATTTTAACTCAGAATGAGTTGAATCCGTTCAGAAGTTTGAGATCTGCATAGAGACTTTCAAAACTCAAATTTCTGTGTGGATTCAACTCGTTCTGAATTAATCAGGTAACTCACTCGTAATTAACTAAATTCAGAGTGAAAATCAACGCAACTCCAGCTCTATTCAGACTGAGTTAATACTTAGGGTTAATTCAGAAATATCAAACTCGATATGTTAGCATATTTATCAACTCATTGGAATTTACAGTGTACTGCATTGTGAAGCCAGCGTACAGTACTCAGTAACATAAATGTCGAGTCCTGAACGCTTACTTGTTACAGCTGAAGATTAAGCCGTCTTAAGCACCAACAGCTGTTCAATACAACTCATATCAAACTTACAACGAAACTGCAAGAAAAGTTTAGTTTGCAGTAGTTGGTGAACTCGCATTCAACCTGTAAATTCCATTGAGTTAATTAATCAACTCAGAGAGACAATTAGATATTTTCGGTCATTTCCGAGTTAATAGCAATATTCGGTTGGCTTGATTAATTAACTCAGAATGAGTTCAATCAATTCAGAATTTTGAATTCTGAAAGACCTAACTCAAAGCTCCGGTTTCTGTGTGGATTCAACTCATTCTGAGTTAAAATCAACTCACTTGAATTTACAGTGGCACCGAACATCAATTGGCGTTTTAGACGGACGGCAGGCGCGTAAACTGGGACAAATATTTATTCGAGCCACGACATAAATTACAAATGAAAGTTAAAAATTACAACTTTAAATTTAAAATTGTACGCACCGATAAAACATAATATGGAATTTCTGTACATTTCCCAACTGTCAAACAGTATCAAAACAAGTCGCGATCAGTTCAAAAAATTTAAACTAAACCTAGCAGAAAGCATCGCCGGCTGTCTAAACTAGTACAAGTAGCTTATAAGCAAAAACTTAAAGCTGTTCACATAGTAGTAGCAAGTTATAATATCTTGAAGAAGGAAAAAAAAGCACACACAAAAGTCAAAACCAATTCACAATGGTGCCGAAGGTACAACACGTATACCATTTTCCTATTGTATTCTGCTAGGGCACCGAATAAGCCCTAGAATAGGGCGGAAAGGGGGTGGGTGGCAAATATATGGTGCCTCAGAAACTCTTAAGGTGTGTGTATATACGGTACATATATGGTCGTGTGCAATAAACCTAAAATGCAACAAGCCTTTATACATTCGGCTAGGGGGTTTACAGGGCTTACAGAACACGTTCCAAAGAACTGAGTATCGCATAAAGCGGACCAGGGTTTGGTGCCAATACGGCACACAGGGGAGAGTATAATTCTATGGCCAAATTTGTTATTTTTTTGGCAAAACCTAATAAACGGGCACTTAATTCAAGCTAGATATTAGTATAGTTTCCAAACAATAACGCTTATATACTTTACTGCTGACATGAAATTTAGCCAACGACCCCTGTGAACATCGAAACGTATACTGAGACTTAAGCAAAATGGAACAAAAAAAGCAGCGACAACGAATACTAGGAATGAATGAGAGCGACACAGAGAGCTTCGACAACAACTGTATAGAGATCATACCAAACGGTGTGAAACCCATTAAGATATGCACCGCCGGGTATAACCATTCTACAGCTGTATTTTAGCCAGTTGGGCGGGTCGGCGCTTTTTTTGTTGGTTCTGTTACACAAAACCGCACGCGATGCGTCATAAAATACACACAAAAAGCACACACACATGTAACGGTGCAATATTTGCATGCAGTTGCAATTATGCAAATGCAACATGAGTGTAGCCAGGAATTCGTTTAGGGTGGGGATAACGTGGATGCTGAGTTCGGACGAGGGTCACATTGTTACGTTCCTAATTAGGTGTCGATATTTGTATGCGATGCGAAAACGTAAATACTAAAATTATGTGTCGTAGGCTAATCTGCTGTTCAGGCCAATTAGCAATTGGCCTACGCCAATCGGATATCCGAAGCAACTAACAGTATGGTGTAGGCCAATTTGCGATTATGAGATTTCGCAAAACAACAGTGATGTATAACCAACGCTGATTGGTTGACGGTATTGCGTCTGCCCAAATAATCAAATCTGATTGGTCCATAAGTTCAATAGCAGAGTTAAACCGAGATCACACTGCTATTGCATAAAATAGCAGATTGGCGTACGCAAATTAGTAATTAGCCTGAATAGCAGATTGGCCTACGACATATGCATTGACCAGCTTGAAATGTTTGCAAAGACTTTGACAAAAACACAAGTATTACGTCATGTGTTAAACTTGTAAAAAGTTGCTGGTCTTTGCATAAATGTTTAATGCTTTACGCTTTCGCAGAAAATTACACGTACGTTAAAGTGCGCATACGCAGTGCAAAAGCGTAAAACATTAAGCATATGAAATAATCAGCATAAAAAAAGTTTACAAAGATTCTTAAAGGTCAATACATGACGCAATACCTGTACTTTTGCAAAAAAATGTCTGATATTCGCGTGAAAAGGCGAATACACTCATTAATATTCCTAATTAATGTGGCAAACCATCATATAAACCTAATGTTGTTCATGTGATAAAGCCAGAACAGACCTTTACACACATATATACAAAAAACCGAACAAGTTTCTTCATATATAACCTTGGCCGTAGTAGCCAGTTTACGGAGTATAAAAAATTTTCAGCAGGGGCATACAACGGCTTTCGATGGCGTACAAGCAATGTTGAAAATATTCTAGGGGGAGCAAAATACTTCCAGGGACGAGTTGCGCCACCCTGGCACGCCTCTGGCTACGGGCTCGTGTATAGCCAGTCGTCAGCTCAACATGTTAGGAGGGTGACAGAAAAAAATTATCGTGGCGCATGCGTGGATTTGACCACAAATTAGCTGACGGGTTGAAACTTTTTTAGAACGTAGAACGCTTTATGGAGCCGGGGACATTTACCACCCCCCACCCGGGTCTGGCTACGAATCTGTCCGGCTAATACATGGAATGAATGAGTTAATGTATGTGCCTTTATTGTCTCATATAAGCTTTGAGTATATAAGGGATAATCTTAAGAAGTTTCGTGGACGATTCAAATAAATATGTTTAAAGTGAAAAATAAAAATATTTTAAGGTCAAATTTGCCATTCTAAACTACCCCCCCTTTCGATGTTAAGGGTTGCCGTAACCCCTGTGGTTCCTGTTTTATATATTCACACCTCGGGTCACACCGAGCCCTTAGCCAAAGAGGGGCTAAGGGTGCTGATTCGCCCCTGGAAAATTTTGCCCCCCCTTCTTGAAGATTTTCAACCTTGCTGGCAAATCATTGAAAACCTTTAAATGCCACTCCACTTTTTAGCCCCCCCCTAGCAAGGTGAGCTGGCTACGACCCTGGGTCACAGAAGTGAGCATGAATTTGTGTGTACATTTTAACACTTGTCGGCGTATGTGAATTGTGTAGCGGTTTCGATGTATTAATGAATGAAAAACCTTGCCATTATTACATATGTTGGCATATGAAACGAAATTCGACGAGGGGAACAAGATATATTCGACCCGAAATTCCCTGAAACACTCAAAAACGGGCATTACTCTGGTGTAAAATTGATTTTTTAGCTTGCAAAAACCAATAAGTCGACATGGGTTATCTTCTGTCGAAATGAAATCTTAGCTATGCGTCAGTAGAGCAGAGCCTGACATTGATGGCTTCAGTATCGTGGACGCTGAAGCTTTTTAGCTCCAGTGTACCGGATACTGAAGATGATTGGCTTCAGTGTCGAGTACGCTGCAGCCAAAATGCTTCACTATTGTGGATACGCAAGCAAGAAAAGCTTCAGTGTCCATGACACTACTACCTCAAAAGTCACCTGGTGTACGCATGTTATTGTGGAAATTGCATTATGTTAACAAAGTGTACTTTTGACCCTGACGATAACACAGTTGTTTTGAACGGCAAGTAACAAACAAGAGTGACTTTGTAACACCGGGTTCAAGACTGATACTATAAAGAAAATGTCAAAAATTCACAACTAAAAATGTTTATGGTTTTGAATTTGAAACATTGCAATTTATTAATAGATATCTGGCTTGAAACAGGTCTTGCCAATGGTTGCCGATGTAAAGATCAGGGGCGAACCCGTTTTTGTGTGGGATTTCAATAGAGTAAGCTTAAGATTTAGACTAATTTTTTACGCTTGGCTTAGGCTTAGGCTTACGAATACGCTCATTCTTTACGCTTAGGCTTAGGTTTACGCTTAGGGTTTAGGCTTAGGAATATGATTATAATACTGTTCCGTCCGTGTTGTTTACATTGGCGCAAATGGCATAAATGTTGGTTAAGCCAAATATATATTTTTAAATTCTCGCTGTTATCACTTTAATTGCAGAGTCAACATTGAAAATTTCAAAATTTGGCATTCCAGATATCTGCTGCGTTCTATTAATATTACAAAAGTTGGTTTTAATTTTTTGGTATATTATTATTAATGTCAAGCTATCAAGCTAAAACAGACCTTTTAACCAGTTTAAAATGACTTTAAACAAACATATTTTTGAAATCCAGCTATTATCATTTAAATTGAAAAGTGCAAACATCAAAAAACATTTCAAATTAAACAAATTTAGAATTATTCAAAAATGAATATTTTCGGAAATTATAACAGATGTAATTCAAAAAATATATTTGATTAATTTACTTCGACTGTTAGGCCTGATTCAAGCTTGATCTTAATATTAATAATATATATATACTAAAAACTAAGTTTTGGAATGAAACTATGCAGCAAGGTAATTTAGTTAATTAAATATAAATAAAATATAAATATAATAAATATATAAATATATATATATATATATATATATATATATATATATATAATGTATATATGAATATATATGTATATATTAAGACGGCTAATTTAAATAACATTTGCTGCAAAAATTTGTTGGCTAAAATTGCTAATACTTGTTTCAGTTCAAAAATAAATAGAGCAGTGACCCGAATAAAAGGGGAAGGCTGATATATTTTTGGCCTTTCCAGAGGAAACCCCTCTGTTATTCGATTACAGAATGTTATTTACTTTATCCCGCCCTCTGCCGCCCGTCGTTACTGATATAACACGGTACTGCAACTATGCTTGTCTCGTATCTAAAACTTGACGCCATGTTATACTTAGGAATGTATTTTCAAAACTTAAGTATGCTTTGAAGTTTCGAACTCAACTTTATTTGTTCCTGAAGTCATTTATACACAACCATTAGGGATAATTGACAATTTTGGACTCTTATTACGTATTTGTGGCTGTATCCGTTAACAGATTCTTTAGGGATGCAGACTCCAATTAATTGGCACTCAAAATGGGGACCCCAATCTTATTACCCCCTTTCTTATTCGTTATCACAATAGTAATGGTAAAAATTAAACCGGAAAAAGGTTGGTAGTAAAAAATACTTAAAATAATTAAAATATTTGAAATTTGATTTGAACAAAAAGTACAGTTTGAAAAAAGTTGAACTTTCGCTGAAAATTTTTTAGCTCAGGTTTCAATTATGAAGCCGCAATATACTCGAAGTCTCACCTGATTCGACAAATTCTCAACGAACTTGTGTTATTTCGTGTCTCAATTGTGATTCGATGTATATAAATCTGTAAACTTTGACTTTAAAATTTCACAAACCATCGAAAAATTAATTTTGTAGCATTTCATATAACCTGAACGTTGGCCGATATCCGGTAATAAAATGTTTCAAATCCCAAAAAAGCCAAAATTATTTTTGTGTGACCGCGTATAAAACGGAACCGGAAACGGACACCGATTTGAACAAAACAACAAGTTTGTATGTTGAATTTATAATTCATTATTTTTGCACGCAACGATATTTTATGTTTTATTTTCATCAAAAAATACAACTTTTACATGGTGTTGTTTTCTGAATTTTTTTGACAAAAGCTTAAACTTTGACCTTTCCATCATAAAAAACCTGGCTCATGTTACTTTAAGGGGCGTCCAGGTTTCTGGTGGGTCCATAGGACAGTATGTATAGATTCTAGAATACATTTTTTGCGCTTAGGTTTAGGCTTAGGCTTAGGCTTACGCTTAGGAATACGCTTAATCTACTGTTACGCTCCTTGAAGTAACATTGGCCGAAAACGTCATCATTGAACAGTGGACGGTCCCAAAAATTTCTAACCTGGGATCCACGTAACATCAATTGTTGGGTAAGCATAGAATGGATGACCAGAGTCGGATCCAAAAATTTTTCACAGAAATTGGGGCGGACTGGCAAATGTTATGAAACGCAAAAATTGTAAGGTACGGAGAAACCTTACTATTTTATGCCAAGAAAAAATTCAACAAGAAAAATTGTACAAATTTTCAAGGTAGGAGGGACATTACCGTTTTAACACAAAAAATTCTGATGGGGTGGGGCGTAAGCCCCCCCCTCTGGATCCGCTAGTGTGGATGACAGCACCCCTTTGTAGAGCTGGCAATGCGGTTAAAAACATTTCAAAAGCAAATTGTTACCTGTTTTATTCCCTTCAGAACAGTATAAAACAATACTATCGGGAGCATTATCGCGATACTGGGTATACAGGATTAATGCCGGCAAAATAAATATTGGAACCCCTTTTTTGGAAACACCTACTGTACATTTCACCCCCGTTCCAGCTTATATATACATCAGGACACTCCTGAATACAATATGCGGCTCACCGTTAGGATGGTGCTATACTCGTCATGCGGTGCCGTCTGTTTCCGTGAGTTATCGTACGCAAATTACACACGTATATAACGTATAGTGACGGACGGTGACGCACGGCGCCGTAAGGGTGACGCACGGCGGACGCCGTACGGGTGACGCACGGCGACGGATGGCGCCGAACGGGTGACGGACGGCGCCGGATGTCACAAAAGCATAGCGTAACCATTAGACACTCAAAGATTTCTCAGCGACACCCAAAGTTCCAGGGCCGTAGACAAAGTTAAGAAGTCTTAAATATTAGAACCAGCAAATGTACTACTACAAGACCTCAAAATTGCATTGGGAGAATGCGGAAACTTGACAGGTTTACAAACATGGCAAAACTTTTTCGAGGGGTCAAATGTTTCATAAACAACCTGAACACCCCCTGTAGCGCCTGTTTTGCTACTTGTCATTTAGGCAGCGTCGTAACTGGGATATGATTTCGGGAAAGTTTGTTCAACTGCCAGGTTTGTTGTTGGTTAAGATTCAGAAGGTTAGACTTTTAAAACGGATTTTCTTGCCTCAAGAGCAATTTCGGTAGGGGATATGTCGCCTACCCCTCCGTTGTATTAGAAAAATTAGACAATACTATTGCAAGCAAGACGGCGTGCAATATCTAATAGTATGCACGCCCGTAGCCAGCTCACCGTGTTAGGGGGGCTAAAAAATTTTCAGGAGGGGCATATAAGGGTTTTCGTTGACTTACAAGCAAGGTTGATCATTTTCTAAGGGGATTGCAAAATTTTTCCCGGGGAGGGAATGAGCCCCCTGGCCCCCTCTTGCCTACGGGCCCGATACTATGACAATACTCTGCCTAAATTTTTTGACGACTTTGGAACCATTCAAACCGGTGCCGGCGACTGAAACGTTGCAAACTGCAATAGGCCTATACCCATCTCCATATATTAGAACATCCCGCATACCAGTTTCAGGATAAGTCAACGCGATTTTATCCACAAGCGGGCTGATTGGGACGTGTTCAAGAAAACGAATAAAGATCATATATGCCCTCAAAATTTTTACTGAGACAAGAAAACGCACCTTAACAGGCTTTTGGTATATAGAACCATACATCAGATTATATCCTGCCGAAATAAACTCTTGGCTACGCCGTTGTTTTTAAGGGGCAAAATGTAACAAAATGGTGACTAAGCGACAGGGTTCGTAGCAAGCTCACCTTGCTAGAGGATGGTAAAAATTCATCAAAATGGGCATACAAAGGTTTGCAATGACTCGCACATGTAAAGATCAGCAGCGGCGGAGTGTTTTTCTGTGGGACTGGAATAGAATAAGGTTGAGCTTTAGGCTAATTTTTTTGCTTGGCTTAGGCTTAGGCTTAGGCTTAAGCTTTGGAATATGCTCATTCTTACCCTACGTTTAGGCTTAGGCTTAGGCTTAGGGGTAAGCTTAAGAATATGCTTATTCTTACCCTACGTTTAGGATTAGGCTTAGGCTTAGGGGTTAGCTTAGGAATATGCTTATTCTTACCCTACGTTTAGGCTTAGGCTTAGGCTAATATGCTTATATTAATGTTCCGCCCCTATTGTTTACATTGGCTGAATGACATTTTTTTGCTTGGCTTAGGCTTAGGCTTAGGCTTAAGCTTTGGAATATGCTGATTCTTACCATACGTTTAGGCTTAGGCTTAGGCTTAGGGGTAAGCTTAAGAATATGCTTATTCTTACCCTACGTTTAGGATTAGGCTTAGGCTTAGTTGTAAGCTTAGGAATATGCTTATTCTTACCCTACGTTTAGGCTTAGGCTTAGGCTAATATGCTTATATTAATGTTCCGCCCCTATTGTTTACATTGGCTGAATGACTTACAAGCAAGGTTGACACTTTTCTAGGGTGCGCCCCCCTCTGGCTACGGGGTCGCTGGGCGCCCTGCTCCGGTTTAGCTATGAAACCGTTCTACGGGTTTGTAACACAAAAACAATGATATATTTTCCAAGCTTGAGATGCAAAGCATACCACAAGATATATATATTGTATATATTACAAATATGTATATGTGTCAACAGGGTATAAATGTTAGCTGTAATATGTTGATATGTGTGTAAAAGTGTGAGTTCGATAACCATTGGGCCAAAACTAATGATTTCATGGTGAGCCAAGTCCCATAACCATTATTTCTTGGCTATTCATGATATACACATTCCAGGGTGGGAATTCTACAGGTTTTTTTGTAGTTTTGCACCGCAGAGTATTCTTGTATCTGACCCTCGATTTGGTTATAATTCAAAAAATGTCAGTGGTGGAATTTTTGTCACTTGCGCAGAAACACAAATTTTGTTGCAGAAAAACAAATTATTTTATGCAAATTCCACAATATCATGAGTACACCAGGTGACTTTTGACGGAGTAGTGCGCTTCAGAGAAGACATTGAGACCGATTTAGGATATTCCTGTGGTGGATGATACACTGTAAATTCCAGTGAGTTTCATTTTAACTCAGAATGAGTTGAATACACTCACAGATGCCTGAGTTCTGAATTAGGTTTTTGAGAACTCAGAATTTTGAATTGATTTAACTCATTCTAAGTTACTTAGTCTACTCACCCGCCGAGCAAATATTGTTACATTGTAATACTACAAAATGAGTCTAAAACAGGTAAAATTTTTTAAGTCGCGGCGTATCTTTGATATATTTTTCAGCTTTTCCACCGGAAAACTCATTATGAGCAACAGATGAGCCATGTGTATGCACTGTGAATACCAGTGAGTGGATTAATTAACTCCGAACACGAATTAGTTATTTCTGGTTATTTCTGAGTTATATAACGATAAACGTTAACTCATTCTGAGCTGATTTAGTTCCGAGTAAAGTTGAATAACTCTGAACGAGTTCAATGACTTCAGAATAGTTCTGAATGACCTAATTCAGACTCAATACAACTCATTCTGAATTAAAATCAATTCACTGGAATTTTACAGTGTGGCAAAACTATCTGCACGGCACAACTGCACTGCAAAAAATGGTGAGTTAAATTGACGAAATATGCTCTACGTTACTACACAAACTGAATCAAATTCGACTCCGCCAGAGTCAAACGTGCGACTCAGAGAGTCGAATTTGAGTCTAGCAGAATGGAATTTTCACTCAATTCGTGTAGTCCCGTATTTCCTATTTCGGAGAGAGACAATTTGACTCCCTATTTTTTGCAGTGATGGTAGACAGGATACATTCCACGTCCTTCTCAATCCGTCATTAATGACAGGTGTCACCGATAGGAACCAAGAACGATTGTAAGCAACCGTTAAATCATATGTTGAACCCTATGGAAATAAGTTTGTCGATACTCAATTGAATTAGGACGGTCACCAGACCGAGTTCGCGATGCCGTGTTTAAAGGCACAATAAATGCCACAAGACACCCGTTTAAATTTTAATATAATTTCTGAACGTATGGCTAAACTAAATTCACTTTCTAAATAAGCTAAGACTTTACTTTTGAGCATAAACGAAATCGGGAATGTGAAAAATAAGCGAATGCAGTATACAAGCTTAATTGCTACCAAAAACATTAACTCTCACCATTGGATAAATATTGTCTTTAAAGTTTAAGCATACGCTTACACTGTAAGTTCCAGTGACTTGATTTTAACTCAGAATGAGTTGAATCCACCCACAAGCCTGAGCTGTGAATTAGGTTTTTCAGAGCTCAGCATTCTGAATTGATTTAACATATTCTGTCGAGTTAATTAATCAACTGACTACGAATTAAATCAGCTTAGAGTGAGTTAATATTTATTAACTCAAAAATAACTAATTTTCACTCGAAGTTGATTATAATGAACTCATTGGAGTTTACAATGTATGTTTGGGTATTAGTGTGCTGTTTCTACGATATATACACTATCTAAAATGTTTCAAAACTAAAAAATATGAATCGGCAACTTTCCACATAGGCGCTATTTTGAAATGAGCTGACTACTGTGTCTCAAATTTCATATCGCAAGAGTGACAGTATTTTTTCCCTCAAAAATTACCTTCAAATCCAGTTAAATATGCGTTACTCATCTTCAAGTTTATAAATACACACTTCAACTTGTCGAAATGTTACAATATTTTATGTTTTCATTTATTATACACTGTAAATTCCAGTGAGTTGATTAATTAACACAGAGAGAGAATTAGTTATTTCTGGTTATTTCTGAGGTAATAAAAAGTAAATATCAACTCACTCTGAGCTGGCTTACTTAAGTCCGAGTGCGTTGATGAATTAGCTCACACAATGTAAGCTCCAATGAGTTAAATAATCAACTCAAACGGAAAGTTAGTTATTTCTGAGCTAATAACAGAAAACTTTAGCTCACTATGATTTTCGTGGATTTTTACTGTGAGTTGAGCTGACTCCGGAAAATGTTGATTAATTAGATCACAATGAGTTGAATCAACTCAGACTTCTGAATTCTGACAGTCCTAACCCAGACTGAGTGATTCAACTCATTCTGAGTTAAAATCAACTCGCTAGAATTTTTACTGTACAATAGTTCAATGAAGAGTGGATGGCCACGTTTGAACAACAGTGTGCAGCTGTCTGATTTCACGTGGTACCAAATGTACCAGAATTCGTTGTGTTTTGCCTTACTCCCCTCACTTTTTTGGGGGGACGATATCACATGTAATACACATGAAGCTTATGAAGAAAACTTAACTTATTTTTAAGTATATAAATGAAGCACTTTTTTCAATTTTTCAATTTGCATTTTATGTATTTTCTCTGTTTGAACGAACTTAACCACCCCCCCCCCAAATTAGGGGACTGTAGGCCAAAAGCAAAGTACGCTAGGAACATTCTTTTGTACACAGAACGTACCCATTTACACACTTGTATCAAAAAGAGTCATTATCGACTGTTTAGTTCAATAAATTCTGAATTCTGAGTTCTGAAAAAAGACCTAATTCAGCGCTCAGACTTCTGAGTGGATTCAACTCATTGTGAGTTAAAATCAACTCACTATAATTTACAGTAATAGATAAGCTTATGCGGAAAAACTTTCAAAATCGACTCATTAGATTTGGCAAACCATATACGGCGCACAAAATAGTACAGGGTTCATACCCCCGTTTTTCCTTGAAATTTTTTACTTGGAACGTTTCGGACAAATTAGTATATATTATGCTGAATCCAATACAGCAATCTCTTAAATATATATAAAGCCCTATTCACAAGTACAAGTTATTGCTAACCTGCACGCGCAACTTGCATGTGCAAATTCGGTCACAAAACAGTTTTGAAGTTTAAAAATTCGTTCAAAGAACTTCCAGCTGCAATTTATTAATGATGAATATACATCAAGAATTAATTCATAGGTATGAATATCTTTGCAAGTCGACAAATTAATTACTTATCATTGGCTCAACTGATAATTTATAGCTTACGTTTGGCATTTATTGCTGTCGTCTGCCAATTATTCATATAGATTCATGTGAAAATTCAGAATGAAAATTAATGTTTCCTTTCAAATACTTGCCGCTTCAAGTATTTCGTGCAAGTTGCAGCTGCGAGTTCTCACTACAAAAACTTTTTAACCACGTGTTAATATGGCTCAATGCAACGCGCTCACGTGTCAAACAACCATATCGTTAAACCAGATTCTGCCAATGATTGCCGACAAATTGTCTATCGATAAAATTACACATTACAAGTTGTCAGTCGACGAGTTGCCGGACGACCAATTGTCGTGTGACACCAACGGGCACAACATCCAAAAATACAAATATTCACACTAAAACACAAATACCGTTGATCTAAAAACTGTATTTGGTACCGCTCAACATTTATATTTGAATGCTTCAAAAACTGATGATAAATTCGGGCAGACTCTAACGCGCGTATTTTTACTAAATAAAGTTTTCCAACAAAAATACATAGCTACCCATGCTAGCTTTGAAAACGCGTTCAGTTTTATGGTAGCGGTCAGGGTGCTTTTTTTTCGACACTATGTGACAATCGTATACAGTCACAATTCACACTTTGTCGGTCGGGTTTAGCTTGTGCGTCGGGACCGAATCAAACAGGAGGGATATCAAAATATACCCCCTTAAAATTTGTCAAGAAACGAGAGAAAAAAATATGCAGCACAGGCGTTAGGATAACCAGCAGAAATTAATACTGTTGTCTCGTTTGTTTCACTCGCTTGTAAATAACTCGAAGTTTACCCGTGTGTCAGGATGCAACCCCTGCCTGCGTTGCTGGCTTATGTACGCCTTGAGTTTTTCGATGTTTTCATAGAGATGACAGTCTGGCTGGGCTGTTTAAAGCAACAAGTACGCATCTCTTGGAGGCCACAAAGCTTTTATACACCACAGTTGAACGTCAACCATTGTTGGAGCCGGCAGCGGTTCGTTTTTGAGGTGTCGGTTGCCATTCAAGTTTACACTTTTGGATTTAAAGTGTGAGAAAGAATGAAAATTAGACAAATTTAACGCCAATTTTTTTGTTGTTCTTTTTTCGCTGCTACTTTGCGTTGCCGTAGCGGCGCCGCGCGGTTTTAGACCAAAATCCGTATATGCGGCCTGAGAGCAACTTGTGTAGATTCACAAGCGTAGCCTTTCATTTTGGAGACGAAATCACTTTACTCTGTTTCGACGATTGAGCGAAGCAAGCGAGAAATTTCATATCGTTAAACTTTTTTTGATCTCAGCTTTGGCGTTTTTTTTTTTGCTTTTCAAGGAATTTCAGAAACCAAAATATATCCCTATGGATACAGACGTCTTTGCGTGGTGTGTCAGGTTGGGATTCGTTGAAAACTGACAAATAAACACAAAATGTTGGCATGTATATTTTATTGTTGTCGCCTCTTAAATTTTTAGGCTTCAAACCAGAACAACCAAACGCAGCCAGTAGTGACTGGTACTATTGGTATGAAACGCCTGGGTATGGGGCCTTTAGTACCGTGGCATCACTCGCTCCAAGGGGCATCACCCAGACCTAAGCGACCTCCGACAATTATCAGAACCAAAATTTTTCCACTATGATTTAGTATTACAATTGCGTTTGGTTTGTCGTTCGCTTCGGTTGTGAGGTTGATTTTAGTTTCGGCACAGATTTTCTGGCTCGAAATTCCTGATTTGCCACTGTATCACCCTGCCGTTTCGGCCGTCGTTTTATTGCTTATGGTTCGCTCGCGTCTCGTGGGTCGCTTTTTTTATATTTTTAAGTTACAAAAAAATACACGAAAAGTTGCACAAGTAATTATTAACCCCTTCTCACATTAAGTTGCCTATAGGCAACTCAGTGCAGTGTATATATGTTAAATAGTATATATAGCACCGTGTTTAACAATTGCAACACGTATACATAGTACTAAATCACCACAAGACGTGAGAGCCCCCTCAGGCTCGAGGGTCAAGCTCCTACAGCTGAGCGGTGATGGTATACGCCTCCCACTCCTGTCACTGGAGTTCGAATCATA
>JASANG010003615.1:0-38089 GCA_030248215.1 Enoplolaimus lenunculus
TTCATTTACAGAAAATATCGGCCTGGCAAAATTTGGAGTCAAAAATTCAAAATTTAACAACATGAAAGGTTTTCGGAAATTTACGACTGGTTAAGGCCTGAAACCAGAAAATGCAGGTAAAAATAATCTTACAGCGCTAGATTTCGTTATATAGTTCGTTTTTTTCATGCGTTATTCTTTAATACAGAAAATTTGATCCGAAATTTTTGCCATTAGAAAATCACATGTTGGAAAATGAACTTATTTTCACCTGCTATTGGCTAACGAAAGCCAAAACTGGTGAAATATTTGCGCGGTCATGTTACAAACATAGAAAATCAATCAAAATTTCACTGCAAACGACATTGTATTCATTTACGGAAATATAGGCCTGGCAAAATTTGGAGTCAAAAATTCAAAATTTCACAACATGAAAGGTTTTAGGAAATTTACGACTAGTTAAGACCTGAAACCAGAGGGATTTCAAAATGCAGAGCAATTTTAAGTTATCTACTAGCATTTCACAAAAATTTCTTCATAAATAATTTCCCGTCTATGCAACGTGGTTAGAACTACAACATACGGATTACAAATCCGCTGCTCAAACGACATAAAACACACAGCTGTGCAAACTTTTTGCTACTGTGGCTCAATATACAGTAAGGAAACTCCTACAAACAACTTACCAGCTCCACATTTTTCAGAGCTAGGTTTATACCACACCGTGTATGCATCCATGGCAGTCAGCGCGTGTCTGTAGACTTTCAAATTCGAATTCAAAATATCAATCTGAGACTTGCTGTAGTCGAATTTCACAACGCTGAACCGCAAGCTGCACATATGCTGATGGCAAAGTAATTCCTGTAATATAAATCCAAAGTAAACACGATAAACATCTGTTACACTGCACAGTGAGACGGAGCAATTATTCAACCTTCATTTCTGTTTCAACATGCATAGTGACAGTAAGTGAATTACAGTATAGTAAACATTAATGTTACAATCTTGAATGTTTAAACGGACGGCAAACAAAAATGCAGGAGCCGTATATCTCGTTGCAGTGAACAATAATACGTCTTACTGAATTGTATGTGTATATACAATTCATATATGCGTACCACTCAAGACCACTAACAGTTACCTATTTTACATTCTGCCATCGTCTTCTGTGCGTGAAATAGCTTTGTTTCGATCGACGACGCAAACATAAATTCTTTAGTGATTGAGGCGGCGTATAAAGTGTTAAACAACTGCTGCTGGCTAGCGGGGCGCAAAGGAGACACACCTTGTAGAGCAGAAGCGTTGGCATCAAGTCCCGGAACGGGACACGACTCGCACCTCGCACGACGGCTTGGACTAATTGGTTTTGAGAAACTTGCTCCGAGAGTGCTATCTTAGTGGATCACTAAACGTGCCATTGTCGGACGGACTTGAGGGACTCCTAAACACAACTATTAATTTATAAAGACGGCTTAAATTTACATTAACATCGTTGACCCTACATAAAGCTGATAGCGCTAGGTAGTTTCGAAACGCATAAAACAGCGCATGCAAATAGCGAAAGCAGAATCAAGTTCAAGCAAAAAGTTTTAATAACGAAATACAGCACCGTGGTCATGCTAACCATCTAATAGCAGGAATTCACTTACAGCGATGAATCAAGCGATCGATCATATTTCAACAAACGAGCACGTGCCGTTGCTTGAAGATGCTGTTTACTATTGTTTGTCAAACATCTATCACTGTCAAACAGTCCATTTGCTACCGACAATTGAAGAATTGTTTTGGTAGGTTCCGCCTGCGCAATATGTGCACGGACAGATAGATGCTACTGAATATTTCTTCTGCATTCAATAGCCGGTGAAAAAACTATCGGTTCCGTAACGATAACAGGTATAATCCGGCCCGGATACCTAATATTGCATTCAACAATGTACATTTACATTTTTACAACTACTTTAGACTGGCTAGCAGGTGCATATAAACAAACAGGTCCATGGTAATGCTGGATGTTGTACATCGGTAAAATGGTGATGTGTATGTAGTGCCTTCATATGCAACAGCTGTACTAAATATGGAAGAACCAATATATGTCTAATGTTGGGATTCGTTACAAGGTAAAACATGTAAAAACGATGCAGCTGGTTGTCGCACAAAACAGCGTGGTTCGGTGGTAAATACTCTAGACTAAAGAGAGACACTGTAAGCTGTATATCTATTCTATTATGGACGCCTCCCGTTCTCAAATAGAGCAAAGAGCCAAAAACTCTCAAGCCCTAGCTTAGGTAACATGTCACATGGGGTTATGGTGTGACCAACACGGCAAACTACAACGCTAGAACGCGTTTAAGTTGCCAACACACAAGCTCAATTTGAGGGTCACCGAATAAATTTGGGTGGACCCTGTAAGCATGTAAGACATGCTTGTCCTAGCGCACATGCAGTAAATTCAATGTACATTGTGTTGTATACTAGCTGGCAGCATACGGCCGACACATACAGTCGACGAAAAATACAGTTGGAGAGGCGGAATGCACGACTCAGTGGTAGAGTATTCGTTTAAGGATCCATAGGCTGAGATTTCGATCCCGGCTCTGGAGGCCCGCTTTTCCAACTGCTTAGTTCAAAGGTCTGAATTCCCGGGTCCTACTTAGACTGACATGGAGGCTACTCCGTGAACACAATGGTAGACCGCCAAGCTATAAACACGGTATCCAGTCGAGAATAGGGTGGACGGTCATGGTAGAAAGCTGGCAGCAAACGGCCGACATGTATAGTGCAGTTAGAGAGGCGGACTGCACGGCGCAGTGGTAGAGTATTCGTTTAAGGATCCGTAGGCTGAGATTTCGATCCCGGCTCTAGAGGACCGCTTTTCCAACTGCTTAGTTCAAAGGTCTGAATTCCCGGTTCCTACTTAGACTGACATGGAGGCTACTCCGTGAACACAATGGTAGACCGCCTAGCTATGAACACGGTATCCAGTCGAGAATAGGGTGGATGGTCACGGGACGACTGTGTTGAAATTAAGGGCATGTAAGCATGTGGAACATGCTTGTATCCAAACCCTGAGAGTTCGATTCCCACTTTGAAAGCCAGCCTATCCAGCTGCTTAGTTGAAAATTCTGAAGTCCCTGTTTTTACCTGTACTAACAGTGTTTTATTACTAGCTATGTAAATGTCTGCAATACCTAGTAACATATGCGTTTACTATAAAAGTTTAAAAAAATCAAGCGGTACATAAACCTTTTCGCAACAGGTGTTATCGTATCCTTATATGCCTATGCAATAGTGCTTATCAAGTTCTGTTATTACCTAAAATTCATCCCGTGGGTGTGCTTAATATGCTAAGATTACTAAGGGCAATTTTTCAGAAATTGTTTGCGTTTGTTTTCGATGTCTAATACAGTTTGACCAGATTGTTTGCAAAAAAACTCAAAACACAACATTCGTACTAGAATCATCAATCAAATACTAAAGTGCATCCGGCATATCTGCATTTGCCACAATTTTATACGCCAAAACATAAAAATTTACTCTTTGAGCGAAACATATAACAGGTGACACTACCGTGTCCCTATGATACCTGCCGCGTGTTGCATTTTTAACACACCTGTTGTCATGACATTTTGTAATTACAGGAATAGAGTTGTTGTTTACACTTTACGTAAAACATTTTTATGAAGAATATGCAAATTGGGCGGCTTTTGGCAGGTGAACAGAATACGTGGTAGTTCGGTTTTTGGTGTGGTTTTAAGGCTTATAGTTTCTGAAATTATCGACATTCCAGCTCTCGTATTGAGAGTCTTGCGAATTTGTTTTTTGGTATATTTTGTTGTAAATACGGTCGTAAGCGAGCAGAATAAAAGAATTTCTGCACACCTGTACCCATTTTTGCGGAAAAAACGTTTTAGCACCAATCTGCTATTTGCCACAGACGTTTACATAATCGTTTCTTTCTTGAATATATATTTTTTCATTTGAGATTTAGGTTTAAGTTTGGATTTGAACCCAGGACGTTCGCATGCGCGCTAGGTGGCGTTCACGTCTTGTGGAGATATTGTGCAATTATATATTATTTTCAGCACACAGCTTGCACTGAGTGTACATAGAGCTGTGGACACTGCAGAAATAGAAATGGGACGTGGAGCGCAATGGGACCAAATTTTGTAGAGTGAAGCGAGACGGAATTGGTCGCCCCATTAACGCAGGTCGCTTTACCTGAGCCAAAAGTAAGGCAACGTTCAGGATATGCATTTTGTTCTGTTTTAGAATTTTCAGCTTAAAAGTAAAGCTGAAACTTCTTTCCACAGACTAAAAGGCACATGTATAGAACAGGACCGGAACCTTTTCCGGCGGGACTGTAATAGAGTAACCTTAAGCTTTAGACTAATTTATTTGCTTAGGCTTAGGCTTAGGAATAGGCTCATCCATACTCTTAGGCTTAGGCTTAGGCTTTGGAATAGGCTCATCCATACCCTTAGGCTTAGGCTTAGGCTTAGGCATAACCTCATTCTTACGCTTAGGCTTAGGCTTAGGCTTAGGAATAGGCTCATCCATACCCTTAGGCTTAGGCTTAGGTATAACATCATTCTTACGCTTAGGCTTAGGTTTGGGCTTAGGAATATGCTTATACGACTGTTCCGGCCCAGTTGTATGTATACATTGGACAGCTAAAACATTTAAAAAAAATTTTATCGTTCATCTAATGATCATATTGCGTCATTAAATTATGTTCAGTTTCAAACTGTGCCGAATCAGTATAGAAGTCATGAGGACACATACTAACTTCATAAAAATCTGCAGTATAAAACCAGCATTTAAATCACTGAAAAGCTATCAATAGATATAACTGTTCCTGGAGCAAGTGGAACACTGACATTTTCGTTGGGATTACTTACAGCATTGGCACAATTCACAGGCATCGTCAACATTAATTCTGGAGAGACTGTATGTCCATTATGCGTCCGCCTGCGTACATGGCTATTGATTTCATATTTAAGTTGCGATAATTTTGCCAACGGTGCTACAAAAACACTTAATACTGTCAGCTAGAACGAGTTCAATTGGAAAATGACCTCATGCCAGCCCACGGCTGTGAATGATATTATGAACGCTAT
This sequence comes from Enoplolaimus lenunculus, assembly GCA_030248215.1. Taxonomy (NCBI): domain Eukaryota; kingdom Metazoa; phylum Nematoda; class Enoplea; order Enoplida; family Thoracostomopsidae; genus Enoplolaimus; species Enoplolaimus lenunculus. The sequence goes on from JASANG010003615.1 coordinate 5,097, forward strand.
TGACCAAAATTATATCAAAAATTTCATTTTTAATTTTAAAAGCGTATATTTCTCACGTAGAACAGCAACAGAGCCGATTTCAGCTTTAGACTGTTTTTGGTTTACATTTAGGTTTAGGTGTAAGGTGTACGTTTACACTTATCGATATGTTTAGGCATAGGCTTAGGAATATGCTAATTGTACTGGTACGCCCCTAAAAGCAATGATGGCCAATAAACGGCGAATAATTTTTTAGGAATCGTTTACTTGCAGAGTCTTTCTCTAATTAAAAATACATTTCCTTATTTATGCACTATTATTCAATAACAATATACCGTATGCTCAAAAGCGTGTTTACCAATTAGGGACTTTGTCAGTAAATTAGTTCATTAATCATAGTTTACCTTCGCTATCGCAAATATGGCTGTTTCAAGTAGTTTAAGCCTGGTAAACTAGAAAAATACTTATCAAAATAAAGCGAGTTTTTGCGTGTGGCAATATTTAATAACATTTTCAGAACCAGAATTGGTGCATTTCGGACGACGAATCAAATCAAAGTATATGGTTTTCTAGAATGTCGACTAGCGAATCAAACAGTTTGATTTGTTTTAGGTTAATTTTACGCGTAACAAAAACGTCCATCGTTTTTATAAAATGCTTGTATTTTTACGCCTGTGCAATTCTTTTCTTATTTCGAACAATTGCAGCATCTCTGTAACAAAAAATGCGAGATATATACGTGATTTAAAACTAATATTGAACGTAAATAAATCGTAATTTCCGTTATTTATATTGACGGAAAGGGAAACGAACACAGATTTTTACCGGAAACGGAAACAGATATCTGGTTACATACTGGTGATTATTGTATTAAGAATTATAGCCTACTAGTTCTGGCTAATGCTAGTCTACTAAAAAACTATACATATTTATACTATTACTAAGTCTTCAAAGACATTTATCTATTCAAATTTATACAGTAATTGTTTTGCGACTTACGCTGCAAAAAATGGTGCGTCAAATCGATTCTCTTCGAAATAGACTCTACGGATCTATACAAACTGAGTCAAATTCAACTCCGCCTGTGTGAAACGTGCGACTCAGTGAGTCGAATTTTATTCTGGCGGAGTCGAGTTTACTCAGTTTGTGTAATCTCGTAGAGCCTATTTCGGAGAGAGTCAATTTGACTCATCATTTTTTGCAGTGTAGAAACATTATTCACTAAATCACTGATAATATTAATTTAAATTACTTATAGCACCTTTATAGATGTTTCTATTACTCAATCAGGGTAAGACCAGTGCCGGATTATACAAGGGTAGGGCTCCCCCTGAACTCCAGGGCAGGGGGCCCTTTAGGGGTGGGGTTTCCCCAAAATGGTATTATGGGGTGGCTGCTCCTGCCCTGGGTAAGGCTGGCTTTCTTTACAAGCGTCATCTTCTGAATATACCATATGACTTACTTGCTCTATGTTCTGAAAAGTTAAATTTTGTTAATGAAATTATGAATAATGAATAAGCGGACAACTTTACTTTCTTGTTTCTTGCAAATGTTTCGCAACAAACACGCGTTCATCAGGTATAAACTGTTTAGAGAGATTAGCGAATGTAAAGAACAGGGCCGTAACAGCAGTATAAACATATTCATTGAAAGTACAAACGGATATGTAAAGCTTGTTACCCCAGATCAGGCCCTTAACCAGCTCAGGAGGGGCTAAATTTTTTCCACGATGGGCGTACAAGGGTTATATCTATGACTTTACATCCAGAAAAGTTTTACTAAATATTAAATAAATATTTTGCCAGATTATGAACTGGTTTTACCTACTGTGGTACTTGGCAAAGTTTTACTTAATATTAAGAAACATTCAATAAGTAAATTTTTACTTAAAAATTATATTATATATATGTAAAAATTGAATATCTAGCCCACTTATTTTTAAGTAAAACATTTACTTAATTAGTCTGGTATATCACCAATGATAAAATTTTTGTTCATAAGGTTAAATGTGGTTTGTTCCACAACGGGGAACGGAAAATGGGAGCTGGCTGGTGACACATTTTTACCCACGTTACTGTAGTGACCCGATTAAGAGGGGGGACTGATATTTATTTGGCCTCTTGCGAGGGTACCCCCTTGTTATTCGGTTACGGACTGTTATTTATTTTTAACCCGCTCTTCGCTGTCTTTCGCTACTGATATATATTCGGCATTGCAACTATCCGTTGAATTAAACGTTTTTTGCGTTGCATCAAAAGCTTGAGCGATAATGCAAGGTTATACTTTGGATTGTTATTTTCAAAACTTAAGTATGCTTTAAGTTTCGAACACAAATTTATTTGGTCCTGGAGTCATTTATGCGCTAGAATTTGGGATAATTGTCATTTATAGGCTTTAATTAGGGTTTAGGCACTCTATCCGCTTACGGACTCTTGTTAGGTATACGGACTCCTATTAATATCGACTCAATATGGGGTCCCCCTCTTATTACCCCCTCTTATTCGGCTCAATACAGTAACTGGTAGCTGAGTGAGCTCAGATTTTGAACGCCAAGCTGCACTGTTGACTTGGCTGTGTGATGGCAGCGGCAGATCAGACAAACGCCTTTCATGGTGCTATGCTATTTCTTGGAAGCGGTTCCAATAGGTGTTGGCGTTCCTTACTCTCAGTAAACTACTAAACGCTGGGATACACGTCTTATTAACTGAATTGCTAACTAATAGCATTTTACCAAGATTAAACCACAATTAGTCTACAAAGAGTTGTGCATGTTCAAAGTCTGCGTTCTGTAGTACATCAACCAACAACGAAACAATGTCCGTTTTGGGTCATACAACTTCATATTTAGACGCTTTTTAATACGGCTAGACGGCGTATTAACTCTAAGAACTGGCCACCCCCATATCAACGCGGTTCCTAGCAGCGTTCGTGGCGTTAATAGAAACAAGTTACCCCAAGTGCCTGAGACAACTTCGTAAAACCCCAAAAATTTGGCTCATGTCTTTGAAAATGAACATATATGAAACATGCCGTATTAATAGCTTTTTGAGTCAATTTTTTTATGTTTGGTAATTAAAACAGTCAAGTTGGTTGACTGGTTTTCAGTTAAATTTCAATGTCGGCTGGCAAAATTAATGTCCACAGGTTTTAAAATTGGTTTTGCGAGGACTGGATATTAATAGGATTACAGTTCTGGCATATAGGACGCTTGTTCAATGTTCTGGTATGGAGACTGTTTGCGTTTTCTTTTGCTTTATAAGGGTTACGCGATACTCGGGCCCATGTAAAGATCAGGGACGGAACGTTTTTCTGTGGGACTGCAATAGAGTATATAAGCTTAAGTTTTAGACTAATTTTATTTGCTTGGCGTAGGCCTAGGTTTCGGCTTAGATATATGCTCATTTAGGCTTAGGCTTAGGCTTAAGCTTAGGAATATGCTTATAATACTGTTCCGCCCCTGTTCTTTACATTGGCCCGAGCAATTAAATTTGTTTTTAATGTCTTGCTGTGATGTATCCAGAAGCATTGGATATTGGCTGGAGCGTTACTCCTACGTTTCTGTTTATGGCGAAAATTTTGTTAGAATATATTTATATACTTCAAACAATTCAAGTTTCAAACGTGAAATTCTATAGGACAAGCAATCTGGTTAACCATAACTTTACAGACATTTTCCAACATATCATATGACACTGGCAGACAATGTTTCGAGTATGATATGATACTGCAGTACAAACAGTAGATGTCACAACAGGATAGCAGACAATTCAAATTTTTAAATCTAATAGCGGATCAACTAGCAGACCAAATGTTACTCGCTATTGTAATAGTTACAAAACGCGTTCCCCGCTGCCTCAGTTATATTGTTGTTGCTGTAGTAGTTGTTGTTTTTGTTGTTATTTTTGTTGGTTGTTGTTGTTCTTTCTGTTGTTGTTTTTGTTGTTGTTTCTGTTGTTTTTGTTGTTTTCGTTGTTGTTGTTTCGGTTGTTTTCGTTGTTGTTGCAGTTTTTGTTTTTGTTGTTGTTGTTTTTGTTGTTGTTGTTGTTTTTGTTGTTGTTTTTGTTGTTTTCGTTGTTGTTGTTGTTTTTGTTGTTGTTGTTTGTGTTTTTGTTGTTGTTGTTGTTGTTTTCGTTGTTGTTGTTGTTGGTGTTGTTGTTGTTTTTGTTGTTTTTTGTTGTTGTTGTTGTTGATGTTGTTGTTTTTTGTTGTTGTTGTTGATGTTGTTGTTTTTGTTGTTTTTTGTTGTTTTTGTTGTTGTTGGTTTTCATCTCGTCACTGTGGTTTGTGTTTTTGTTATTTGAAACCAGTTTTCCACTTGCCAAACATTTTTACACCACTCATTTCTGCCATAAAAAATGTTATCAGAGCCGCGCGTTTCGAAACCATCACAGAGTTTTTTAATTTGGAACAAATGTTTGGCGTGCGAATAAAATGCTTTGATATCTTAATATTGTAACAGAAATCAAATGTGTTTCTGACAGGTCTGTTAAAGGGTAATATAAGGGCCGAAAACAGTTGGGAAGCGTGGGTAGAACATCGCTCCCATTTTAAAAGGTATGTTTTTTCCGAAAAGAGTCAAAAAATAATTTTTATTTCTTTTTTTCCGGAAAAATTCCGACTTAGTCTGAGTGAATTTTTTGTTGCGTTAGTATTTTATAGTGGGCTCAGAGGTAAAGTTCCTCAATAAACGGCAGACAATTATCATTATAAGTACAGGCATGGTGCAGCCAGAATTCGGGTCTTTTCACTTATCCCACCCTGAGTCGGCATTTGCCCAAAAATGGTTGGATTAACAAAAATTCTGCATATTTGAGCTTCAGATGACCTCCCTGATCATTCCACTCCCCAAATTTGAATTTTTACAAATTCGACTTTTTAAGGTTTCGAGCTCCGCCCTTGGGACCATCAAAACCGAAAAGTCAGACAAGTTACATATCATTCGACGTAGCTTGCATACTGGAGTCGAATGGTGTTAATTTTTATACCATCAGTCCGATTAAAGTCATGTGTCGGCACCAAATTTGGTTATTTCACAATAACTCGATAGCCAGACGTGTGATTGCGGAAATGTTGAAAATTTAACACTATTCGGCTCAGTTCCACAAGCCTCATCGAGGTATATAAAATTTGTCTAACTTTTCAACAAAAATAATTTTGGGCTGCAAGGCGGGACCTTGAAACTTAAAAAATTGAATTTTTGAAAAATTTAAATTTTAGGCGCAGAATAATCAGACATCATCAGAAGGCCAAGAGTGAAGCAAGACTCGTCTGACGTGTTTTTAGTATATACTAAATTCCAAGACAAGGTTTGGGTTTCCTCTGACTGTGAGCTTCTCAATTGCTGAAACTTCATGAGCAAACCAGTTGGTTGTAGGTTTTTAGCCTTCGAACCAGTGAATGGTGATGTTCGAAATCCAGTACAAACTTCGCATTTCATTTGTCGTACATCAGTACCAATTTTGAAATCCGCAATTGCAGGAGATCGTCACGTCCAAAGCCCGTCGCTAACTGATAATAGAAACAGTAACCATTTATGTGCCCTAAATATTAATAATTTGGCATCATAATTTATTTCAGCATTTTATTTTTGCAAAAATGTTTTGTACGTGATACGCGAGAACTTAAGATGGAGACCACGGCCACGTAAAGATCAGGGGCGGAAAGGTTTTCTATGGGACTGCGATAGAGTTAGCTTAAGCTTTAGGCTAATTTTTTTGCTTGGCTTAGGCTTATACTTAGAAACATGCTCGTTCTTACGCTTTGGTTTAGGCTTAGGCTTAGGCTTATGAACAAACTCATTCTTACGCTTGGGCTTAGGATTAGGCTTAGGTTTAGGCATAGGAGTATGCTTAGAATGCTGTTTCGCCCGTGTTCTTTACATTGGCCGAAACCACTATCAACACAAAAAGGTATTTTCACAAAATTTAAAATCTACTATAAATTAAGGTGACAAATTTTTACGACAGATTTCTATAAGTACTTTATCAAACCGAAATCGTAGCACCATCGCTAAGTAATCAATTATATATAATCTTAGACTGGATCTAAAAGACATTCATTATAAACATTCATAAGACTATGGTTTGTCTTTTTTCCTAAAAACAACTGTTACATAACCGTGTGTAAATTGTCATATTTAGCGTAAAATTACTCTTAACTTTTTAACGAAGATAAGATAAAAATTACTGATAACTTCTGTTGTTTGCTGAACACTACGCTGACGAGAAATAACTTTGGCATGTGTGAACATATAAAACTGTGGGCCAATGTAAAGAACACGGGCGGAACAGCATTCTAAGCATACTCCTAAGCCTAAACCTAAGCCTAATCGTAAGCCTAAGCGTAAGAATGAGTTTGTTCCTAAGCCTAAACCTAAGCCTAAGCCTAAGCCAAACAAAAAAATCAGCCTAAAGCTTAAGCTAACTCTATCATGGTTCAAACTGTGAAACGTTTTGCAGTTTGCAAGCATCTGGTGCATTTGCAATCAAAGAATGCAAACGATATTTATGTACTTCTTCCCTAGAATTACTGTAGACATAATTAAAAGACACTTTTTACAGACTTTTAGAATAAACCTAAGCCAAAGTATTTTTCCTAATGCAGGCTTCGCGATCAGTGTGGGTTTGCGTTATTATTAAATCAATTTTGTCTAAAAATACTTTCAGGTACTCTCAAATTTGGCTTTTATAAAATTAGACAACATTAGATGGTTTTGCCATTTCAGTATAAACTTTTTAAGTTGTGGAAGCTTGAATCGTCACATACATATTTTGCGCTTTATTAAAGACAATGATTGATTACAAATTAACCCTTCAGGCATACTAACGTTGTTCCAATAGAATTTGTAGACTCATGGTTCGTTCATAATACAAAGCAAAACTGTTACTTTTTTGTTACGACAATGGCTCACATTTGGCGTTTATTGATTACAAATTAACCGTTCAGGCATACTAACGTTGTTCTAATAGAATTTGTAGACTCATGGTTTGTTCACAATATCAAGCAAAACTATTACTTTTTTGACAATGGCTGACAATTGGCGTTTATTTGTTTTTCACGAAAATTTAAGCATTTATTTACGTCAACGATTCAGGTAATTATTTAAGTATAACTTAACTAAATACGCCAAGTAAGATTTCCCACAGCCAGCTAATATTGCAATTTTAGGAAAGATTTAACCTTTAATGTTTAAAATTTTTTGCAAACGAGCGGAATTTTTTAATCGATAGAATTCGACAGCTTTAATATTTTAAATTCTGTAAATAAGCTTATATTCTTCCTAATCGTTTAAAAATTTTTTTTTCAAGAGGATATATATTTCTCCTATACCCATCTTTGTATACGCTCTTGACTCAAGTTTTGCACTGCAATATTGCTATTTGAGTTTAGATTTGAGCGACTTAAAAATTAAAATGTTAAATTAGTTGCCTTCTAAATAAATATGTTTTTGCGCAAAGAATTCTTTGTTATTCTTATTATGAATATGGTAACTGTTGAAGCGAGCGGTACGCGTAATATTGCGAATGATGTGAACTGCAACATTTCTGATAAATTATGGTAAGGTGATTAGTATTTAATCAAAAGTGTGTTGTAACCGGAGCGAGCAGGCGGGACACGGTTTGTCCCATGTTGATTCGACGTCAACGTTAAAATTCGGGCTCTTATATCGAGTCAACAGACAAAACTCGAATGTCATATGATATTAGCTTACAAACGACCGCTATCAAATAATCAATGTGTACAAGGGACGGTATGTCACCTGATACCGTGGGACATTTATGCGAATATCATATGATATTCAAAAATTTCAACGAATATCATATGATATTCAGCGGAACAGTGTGATCTTTGGCTACTAATAGATGAATGGAAAGTTGGACGGCAGAAGCACAAATGTGCTTTAAATACCAAATACATGCCATGCCTGCAAATTGTTTCCGACACAAAATCGCTTAGAACCGCTGCATCAGAATTAAAAAATATAAACTTTAAATTCTAGTACCATATATTCAACAGGACATTTTGGGTAAAAGCGAGCAATGCCCTTTGGTCAGTTGTGATTACGATCACATCTATATCGGTGCACAAATATTTGGTTTGCAAATATATGTCGTATGTCGGCACCAATTTAGCCACACTGCCAATATGTCTAGCCCCCTCCAGTAACATCGTTTGTTTGGTGTTTGTCACGGTCTCTCGCGAGCCATATTGATGATAGTCTCAATCAGGCCTGTAGCCAGCTCACCTTGCTATTGGGGGGGGGGGGCTGAAAAGTTTCCAGGAGGGACATTCAATGGTTTTCAATGAGTCACAAGCAAAGTTGGAATTTCTCTAGGGGGGCCAAATGTTTTCCAGGGTGGGGGGCTGAGATCTCCCTGGCTCCCTCTTACCTACGGGCCCAGTGTCAATTGTTATCGTTAGCTACGACATATTTTATACGAAATAATTGTTTTAAACGCAACGCATTACACGTTTATTTGTTGAATGCGACGCTATATAAAAATTACAACTTTGTATTATGTTTTATGCACAACGGTAATAGCATAGTATTATTTCAGCTTACATCAAAATCCGCCCAAACGCTCAATTTTGGAACGCGTCAAAAATTTCGACAAAGATGGACTATTGCAGTGGGACAAAGGTAAAGTAATATTTTATTTGTTATTCTTTAACAAATTCTATCCATTTATTTTTCGGCCTCAAATTGTGAGGCTGTGAAATTTTGATTTGCTAATTCACCAACTGTGAGGTGATAAACTTTTGTGCCGTTTCACATTTGAAATTTCAATGGATCAAAACGTCTGCCGCTAGTTATGCTACTAGGCGATATACATGTTTTGGAATACGGACACAAATGAAATTTTGACATCCACAATGTTAGCAATTTTGGCCAATGTAAAGAACAGGGGCGGAACAGTATTATAAGCATATTCCTAAGCCTAAGGATAAGTGTAAGAATGAGTTGATTCCTAAGCATAAGCATAAGCGTAAGAATGAGCTGATTTCTAAGCCTAAGCCTAAACCTAAGCCTAAGCTAAGCAAAAAAAATTAGTCTAAAGGTTAAGATTATTCTACTGTAGTCCCACAGAAAAACGTTCCGCCCATGATCTTTACATAGGCCGCAATTTTTATAATTTTTGAGATATTAGTTTCACCAACAGTAGTTATTATGGTGTCAACAAGAGTGTGCAACTGGGTACATTTAGTGTACAAAAAATATATCCAGCGCGCGCTGCGTTTTCGGCGTACCTTCCTTATTTAAGGTTCAATTTCACACGTTGAAATATTTCAATATTGTAAACTTACCCGGTTTATGCCTTTAAAAAGCATACGATTGTACGTTTCAAACATCAACTAAATCCATGAATAAGGGATATGCCAAAAACGCAACGCCTGGCTGTAGATTTTGTACCATATGCAACCCCACGAGTTGTGTACTCTTGTATTATGCACTCTTGGTTTCACGGAGTGTTTTGAAAAGTATGAAGCTTGGAAGATGTACCATATGTAACCCAAGAGTTGTATACTCTTGTATTATGCACTCTTGATTTCACCGAGCATTTTGAAAAGTATGAAGCTTGGAAGATGTACCATATGGAACCCCACGAGTTGTGTACTCTTGTATTATGCACTCTTGGTTTCACCGAGCATTTTGAAAAGTATGAAGCTTGGAAGATGTACCATATGCAACCCCACGAGTTGTGTACTCTTGTGTTATGCACTCTTGGTTTCACCGAGTATTTTGAAAAGTATGAAGCTTGGAAGATGTACCATATGGAACCCAAGAGTTGTGTACTCTTGTATTATGCACTCTTGGTTTCACCGAGTATTTTGAAAAAATGAAGCTTAGAAGATGTACCATATGGAACCCACGAGTTGTTTACTCTTGTATTATGCACTCTTGGTTTCACCGAGTATTTTGAATAGTATGAAGTTTGGCAGACGCTGTGTATAATTATTAATGTACTCAGCGCGAGTTACGCTTTTAGAACAAACGTGCGAACAACCACATTTCAAACTTTCGTTTTGATTTGAACTCAAATAAAACTTAAAATTGTATTCAGGTGATCGTGTTGAAGCCCAAATTGGTATATACGTCGAAAGTATGTCACATTTTCATACTGCTGATATGGTAAGTTAAAACGAACCAGCAACCTAAAAGCCAGTCTTCTATTTTCAAATGTGTGTAACACCAATCACCAGTTTATAATGTGTGCTCTATGCAGTCTTTAATACGTTGACTAGAAATGTATGCTATGATTTTGTGCAAAAAATTATGTTTGTTCGTTTCTTTATTTGTGGATATATATTTATAAATATACATATATATTGATATACAGATGGACACTGGATATCCGAATATGAAAAATATTCGGATATGAATTCGGATGAATCCAAATATCCGCCGGATTTACGAAATGCTACAGTGTAAAATTATTTGGAATTATTTGCTTTGTTTCACCATTAAAGTAGCTGGAGCTGACGAAAAGAAATTCTGTGTTCAAACCTTAGTCAGAATATTGAACTAAATTCTAGACGATTTTTGTGAGTAGATTTGGTTTTTCCGGTGCATATTGTTTGTAAGATTTCGAGTTGTTTAACTTTGTTCCTTTCACAATCATGAGGTTCGGAAACTCAAAACACACAAAATCGAGCGTTGGATAGCCGAAATACAAAATTGAATGACAGATATCCGGTAAGAATTGTCGGATATCCGGATATGAAACAAAAATACCTGATACCCATTGCAGTTGATTCTTCAGACATACGACATGGATATATACTTTAAAATTATCTGGCAAGATACTCGGCTCAGCCATACGTTCGATATGCCATATTTGCTTGAAGATCTCGATGATATGGCGTTAATTTGGAAGCCAGATGTATATTTTGCAAACGCAATTAAAACCCAATTTCAATACGTAGTTGAACCAAATATGGCAATGCGAATATTTCGCGACGGAACTGTTGTTTTTAATGTGAGGTAAGCCGGCAAAATGTGAGCGGAACCACAATTTTGCGAACGCAGATTAGATTCTATACAAATTTCGACGGGGTTGCGTGTTTACCAACTGAAGAATCTCCATAAAACCTGTGGATATATAATTCAACTGGGGATTGACCGGTCGAAACTACCCTTGGCTACTCGCTCAGTTTTAGGTTTAGGCTTAGAATTAGGCTGTGTACTGAACAATAGGTGCTATGTATGGCATGATAGGTTTTTACTGCTTACAAACAACGGGAAAACGTACCAAATGTGAAGACAGCAAGTTTCCCCAGGATCAGATATACATTGAATCTTATGTTTTACCTGTATTCAGGAAAATAGCCTGAACGACGACGAGTGGGCGTGTCCCGTAGCAGTGTTTTTATAATTTCAGTAGCGTTGCTGAGAACACTTGCAGATTCAAAAGGGGGTGGAGTGGGCGTACACCCCCAGCAGACATTTTTATCTGATAAAATAACGAGGTCCCTGCATTACAATTTTTCGCTACCACTGACGTATAGCATACAGTAACAATTACGTTTCATAACATTTTCCAGCACAGCCCCGTCAGAAATTTCTAAATCAGGCTTTGACTAAGAAAAACTAATTTAATATTGTAGATATACCGTTGATTGTTGTCACGTCCAAACCGAAAATTTACCTACGCCCATACCGGTATTTTTTAGCACTCATGATATAATTGATTTAGTATAGTCGGTTGTGTTTTATAACTTTAGTTTAAAGTTTCAATTTTAATTCAAATTTTAAACTTCAGAGTTGTAATGACGGTTGCGTGCCATCAAAATCTACGCAAATATCCAATGGATACTCAAGAATGCTTTTTGAAAATTTTAAGCTGTAAGCTAATTTTGATGCTGTTCGAATATTAGGCAGTGTACTTGGACGCACTTGTTGTCAGTCTAGGTTGGAACTGAGGGACTTCAGGCCGTTCTACCAAGCAGCTGGAAAAGCGAGCTAGTGCGGGTATCGAACTCTCAGCCTATGCATCCTTAAGCGAGCAGCAAACCCGGACCCGGACCCTGATTTTTGTTCGACGCTAACCGTACCCGGACCTGGACTCGGAATTTCTTAAAACAAAGACCCGGACCCTTATTGTTTCGGTGCAAATACACGGAATAATTAAAATACCCGAACACGGATCCGGATGCAACTCTAATAAACATTAATTGTAGAAGTTAATTTGAACATATTTTGTGCTCTGAACGCTAAAGGCGTAGCCGGTATTTTAAATGTATTGAGTGTTTTAAATTATTTTTAAAAACGCAAGCCAAACTGGCTTGTATAAAGGAGAACTATCGTTGTGTTTTATTTACAAAAATTTACAAGAGGCCGATTACCCTCCAAATCTCTGGTTAAAACTGACACAAAAGACAGCGTACACCCTCTGGCTACTGTTGATTTCAATTTCAATTTTAGACAGCCATCCAGTACAACGGCTAACACTTGATTGGATGCCGCGAAATGCAATTCAAACGAATCCATTGATTGAGCTTCCAGAGCTTAAACTGACTGATGTGAAAGAAAAATATTGTAACGGAACTTATGTATACGCCGACGTTGATAATTCGCTATATGTTGGTATGTAACGCAATTTCAGATACATAAAAGCAACAGGGTCGAGACGTCTAATATCGCCTTCTATAAGCCGGTCCTTCAAACAGCCACCAAATCGCATATATAATTTTTCAAGCGACTTGTCGAGTAACTTGTGGTCGTAGCGAGACGATAGTAGTGCAAATGTGACTTCAAGAGTGCTACCATGTTTACGGAATGTTTAGAAACCCAATAACCCAAAACGAAAATTCAAATAGCATTTTTAAAGCATGATATACTTTCAAATTTGATCACAGAATACTAAAGTCACTAAATGTGGACGTGCGAATGATGGTAGTTTAAATTGTGTATAAAACGTTAAAAAAATGGCCTATGTAAAGAACATGAGCGGAACAGTATTTTAAGCTTATTCCTAAGCCTATAGCCTGTAAGCCTAAGCCTAAGCATAAAAATGAGTATATTCCTAAGCCTAAGCCTAAGCCTAAGCCAAGCAAAAAAATTAGTCTAAAGCTTAAGCTGATTCTATTGCAGTCCCACAGATAAACGTTGCGCCCTTGATCTTTACATAAGGCCAGAAAAATTATAATAAATGATTGGTCAATTTTGTAGCAATAATTTTTGGCTGTGACAGTAAAACCGCAAGAAAAACATAGCGAACGAAACGAGCCAGACGCCATACAGTTTATATTTAAGAAATATTCAATTATGCGAGATTCTCTTTGCTTTTATATAAAATTGGCAATTATTTTGCTAAAAGAGATCAGTGGCGTTGATTGGTTTGTTTCAGGTAATTACAGCTGTTTACGAGCAACATTTTATCTTCAACGTGAAATCGGGTATCATTTGGTTCAAACGTACATTCCAACAATGCTTATCGTTGTTATTTCGTGGATTTCATTTTACATCGATCCCAATGCAATTCCAGCGAGGATTTCGTTGAGTTTCACGACACTTTTGACGCTTTCAACCATGGCTGCTGGAGTACGAGTGTCTCTACCACCGGTTGCGTACGCTAAAGCTATTGGTTAGTTTGCCAATGTATATATATCAGGGTTCAACTGGAATTCCTGTTCCAGTTCCTGTTCTTGCATTCAAAGATGCAGAAATCGGAATTTTTACGGTTCTGTGGCAAATTATTCATAATTATTTAAATACTGGAATCTTTGTGTTTAAAAATTTGCTAAGTCGACATAAGTGTTTTTGCAATTAGTGCAATTTTGTTAATAAACTGTCTCTAATGTGTTTTATCAGAATTTGATGATAAAATAGCTGAAAGTTCACTTACGGTATTATTCGGCAAGTTTTCTAAAAAGTACGGTGTGGAAAACAATTTCAAATTCCAGTTCCTGTTCCTGTTACGGTTCCTGCAAAAAGATTCACTTCCTGTTCGTGTTCCTGTTCTGGCAAAATTTAATTCCTGTTGGAACCCTGCTATATATAAGTAAGTGTTAAGCGTCGTTAGCACGTGCCAGTTTTTGTAGCGAGCTCTAGGAGCTACCATTTCCAAGCGCAACAGGGACATAAAAGTATGGCTTCGAGGTACGCCATGTCAGAATTTGCCTATTTTGTTCATGGACAGGTCACGGAAAAAAGGATCGTTATACACGTAAGGTACAAAGGTATTAATATTTTTAGATGCATGGATGGGTACTTGTATGGCATTTTTATTTCTTGCCTTGATTGAATTCGCAATCGTCAACTCGTATATGCGGCGAGCACAAAAAACTGAAGAAGAAATTCGCCGAAAATTAACACTGACAGCTCAAAATAGTCAAGATAAGGATCATCCTGGTGTCGCCAAGGGGCCGTTTCCCGCACATCCGTTAGTGTCAAAATGTGCCACGTCTGATGCAGTGCCGAAAACAGGAGATAACGACGTCGATGGCGGCGTATGGCCGGACAATGGGGCTGAAATACTAGAACCTCAACAAATGTTTTTGGTAACCGATTCATTTGCTAGCACGCTTTCAAGCATGTCAATTAGGTATTATCGCAGATAATACCGGGCTCGCTTGAAAAATCCACCCTGGAAAATTTTCAACCTTGCGTGTTGTCCGTTAAAGATCCCTTGAATGCCCCTCCTGAAAATTTTTTAGCCCCCCCCCCCTAGCAAAGGTGAGCTGGCTACGGGCCTGGATTATAAATATTCAATGCAGTACGAGTGCATATCGCATTTGATTTGAACCAGTGTATTTTTTGTTTATTTTGGTTTTATTTCTGTAAATTTTAGCAAAAGTTATTTGAGAATCGCAAGACACGTTTTCCGCTTAGACGATTTATTTTCTTTTGTTGCTACTGATTTTAAAAATTTCTTCAAAACTATATTCTGAATGGGTGCCTCCAAATCAGTGAGACAATTAGTCATTTCTGGTTATTTCTGAGTTAGTAACAGTAAATATTAAATTTGTCTCATTTTAATTTAATTCCGGGTGCGTTGATTAATTATCTCAGGATGAACTCAATCATTTCACAATTCTGAGTTCTGAAATGGGTAGATTCAATTTATTGTGTGTTAAAATCAACTCACTGGTATTTACAGCGATTATGTTTCACTACTTTTGCAACAAAGCAATCATTCACTACAGAACTAAACAGTTTTTAAGCTGTAAAAATCGACAGGTTGCAATCCGAAGTGTAAAAACAAAAGTCGGATGTCAAAAAAAATTCCGGAACCAAACTCAAATTTCCGGTTGACCGCTTGTACGAGTGACAATTTGAGTTGAAGGAATTTATATTTTTATAAAATATTAAATATTTCATTGCTATTTTGAATATCAGTTGCGAACATTAATAGAATATAATTTTTTCAATTTTAGCGACATTTTGAGCACAAATACAAGGTCCAAAACAATCCGTACTTAGAGATACCTGTGATAACACTTCAAACAATGCGACGCCGCTATTTACGTTCAGCTCATCTTCTTGACAAAATTTGTGGAATTGGATTTCCAGTTGCGTTCGTTGTATTTAATATTCTTTATTGGGGATGTTCGTTGTATTCTTGATTGAAACATATCGATTAGAGAACTCGATTTTATGACTACTGTTATTAAGACTAGGTACACTCAAAATAATATTTCTGATATTTAAGAAAAAATTTCTTACATTTAAGAAATATAATTAGCAATGTGCACTTGAAAAGTGAAGTTTGAAAATAAACATTTTCCAGTTATTTTTTGAAAAAATGTGTAATAAATATCAAAAATACATTTCAGATTTTCCACTGAAAATACTTTTCCGAATAAATTCAGAAATACTTTTTTGTGTGTAAGCATCGTCGCGTTTAATCGGTCATTAGCATAAAATGTGGTATGAGATGCGAAAGTGCAAACTGTATACGCGATACACAATGTGGAGATTACGTATATGCATAACTAACAATCTCATCTGTTTGTGTGTGAGTATCCACTTGGGTTTAAGTGTAAAGTCCTATTCACACGGCAAGTGCACAAGCCAGTGAGCAATTTGCATGTGCAAGTTTGGGCACAAACCAGCTTTGAAGTTCTTACAGCTGCAAATTATTCAATTTAATTTGTGGTGTTAAGTTTAATTCGCAGGTATGAACGCATTTGCAATTCGCTTTAATTTCTTTCACCTGCATTTTGATTGGCCAATATGAAGACATGTTGTTGAATGCTTATGAATTAATTCAGGGTTTTAATTTATTCAAGAAGCTTGAATTAATTAATACAAATATCAAACTTTTTTGATATTTCACAGTCTACGACGATTATGACGGGTCTTGTTTTTATTTTTAAGCACTAAACAAGAATTGTATCGGTGTAAAAACGTTTTCAAGTCAAGACATTTAGAGCAGAGTCTTCATTGCTCTTGAATATTTCTTACAGGTTAAACCTGCAGCTGCATGTTTTTTCCATTTTTTTTCCGGAAAATTTGCAGCTGTAATTTATTCATTATGAATATGCGACAAAAATTTTTTCATAAGCATGAATAGCCTTGCAAGTCGAATTAATTCAACTTCATTGGCTGAACTGGTAATTTATAGCTTATATATGATATTTATTGCAGTAGTTTGAAATGTATTCATAAAATTCATGACAAGATTCAGAATGTCAATGATGTTTCCTTGCGAATACATGCAGCTGAAAGAAACTGGTGCAAATTGGAGATGCAAGTTCTCGCTGCAACAACGTACAAGGGTCTGCGTAGGGATTATGTTGTTTTGACTAGCGGTGACGGTAAGCTTTTTCCACCCAAGAGTATTAGGGTTCGAATCGTACCTTGAAATTGATCCTATTAAAAATAAAAAGGTTCATGGAAGAAATAGCTATTAAAATTTTTTAAATTCCTGTCTATAAATAAGGCCGTTCACGAAATGGCTTTCCGTAAGGTGGCCAATGTAAAGAACAGGGGCGGAACAGTATTGTAAGCGTATTCCTAAGCCTAAGCCTAAGCCTAATCCTAGGTGTAAGAATGAGCATATTCCTAAGCCTAAGCATAAGTCTAAGCCTAAGCCTAAGCGTAAGAATGAGCTGACTCCTAAGCCTAACCCTAAGCCTAAGCCTAAGTCAGCCAAAAAAAAATAAGTCTAAAGCTTAAGCTTACTCTATTTTAATCCCACAGAAAAACGTTCCGCCCCTTATCTTTACATGGGCCCGTAAGGTTATATGCCATGGAAATTTCATGAGGTGTATAAATACTTAGCTAATTCTATAGGCTTTGTATATTAAATAACTGGTTAACA
Source organism: Enoplolaimus lenunculus (assembly GCA_030248215.1). Lineage (NCBI taxonomy): Eukaryota > Metazoa > Nematoda > Enoplea > Enoplida > Thoracostomopsidae > Enoplolaimus > Enoplolaimus lenunculus. The sequence continues at coordinate 22,343 of JASANG010003615.1, forward strand.
ATTGGTCAAACAAATTTTCTCGCTCGCTACACTTCGTTGTCGAATTGTTCAATTGAAACCATTCCTTTCTGAAATAAAACCCTGTCTGCACCGCAAGATAAGTTGTATATATGGGCCTCACCGATTATTTACCGCTTTGATATTTTGTAAAATACTTTTTTTGTACAAATAAAATCGTAACAGTTAAAATACCGGAATCGGAAGTACATATGATATTTTTCATCGAATTCTAAGCCTTAAATTAGTAAATTGACTCTGCAGCCTTAGAGTTTTGCAATATTGCAACTGTATTTTACGAAGCGACCAGGATTTCAAACGCAGTTAGATGAATTTAATTGCACTCGGAATTCAGATTTCTAATCGTAAGCTGAAATTGCAATTAGGGCTTAACATGGAAAATTCACTGCTTTAGGCACAATTTGTAATGTTAACCGATATTATACGTTAAGACATTTTTTGAAGCGAAATAAGCAAAAAATAAGCGTAATTTTTTTCTCATTTTAAGACTATGAATCAGAAAAGGGACCGGAAGACGCAACCCCTCGGTCTGAAATTTTCTTTATTATACAGTGGTAAAGTGCCTTCCATACCATTGTTTGTCGTTTAAAGAATTAGCAGATATATAGCATACAGTAAAAATTGCGTTTCAGAACTTTTGCCAGCCAGCCAGCCCGCCGTTAAAATTTTTTGGATTCGCCGCTGACTGGAGTATCCAATCACAAGCAAGAGAACAATTTAATGACAGAGCATATTTAAACTAAACAAATTAAATCCTGGGAATTTTTGAATTTAATTCAAATGAGTGAACATTTAAAATTGATTTTAACTCAATATTGTTCACCGACTGGCCGCCTAAAAATGATGTAGATAACTGACACAAACCGGGAAATCGTCGAATTTCGGCTCATCGTGGCACTAAAGCGGAATAAGAACTGGAATATAAATTTTGTCGTAAGTTTAACCGGAAACGCAATTGCGTTAAGACGCGCCTTAAACTATTAAAATATCCTTTTGATGCGCTTGGTTTATAGACGACAGACCTAAATTTTCATGGCCCATGTAGAGATCAGGGGCGGAACGTTTTTCTATGGGACTAGAATAGTGGAAGCTTAAGCTTTAGATTAATTTTTTTGTAGGCTTAAGTAGGCTTAGGCTTAGGCTTAGGCTTAAGAATAAACTTATGCTTACGCTTATGCGGGGTTCACGTTATAACTGGGGCAGCCTGGAACACGTTTTGTCCCTATGACTATAGCTGGTAACATTTTGTCTGACCGTTTATCCGCTATGAGATTCAAAAAATTTGAATTGTCTGCTATCCTGATGTGACATCTACTGTTTGTATCGCAATATCATATGATATTCCAAATGTTGTCTGCGAGTATCATATGATATGTTTGAAAATGTCTGCAAAGTGGTGGTAAACTAGCTTGATTGTCCTGTAGAATGTCATATGATACTAAAATTTCAAAGTTGAATTATTTGTTCTTAAGAATATATTTTGGGAATAACTTAGCGAGAAACAGAAACGTAGAAGCTAATTCGACTTGCGGAATCATTTAATGCTGCATTATCCGACTTTTTACTGTTTTATTTAGCGTGCACAAATTCCATTGTCCTGTATAAATATCATATGATATTTAGTAGAATTTTGGAATATCATATGATATTCGCATAAATGTCCCGCCGTATCATATGACAAATGGTTATTTGTGTACGATGATCGCTTGACAACAGAGATTTGTAAGCCAATGTGATATGACATTCACATTTTGTCTACATAACCGATATTGGGATCACAAAACTTTATGTTGACGTCGAATCAACTTGGACAAAACGTGTTCCAAGCTGCCCCAGTTATAACGTGAACGACGCATTAGGCTTACGTTTAGGCTTAGGCTTAGGCTTAATACGCTGATAGCACTGTTCCACCCATGTTCGTTACATTGACCGTTTTCCTTAAGAACAAATAAATGCACGAAAATCTAAACAACAAAAAGTTATTAGCAATCACAGCGGCGGATACAGCGAAGGGGTGTGCAAGTTGCCACCCGTCCCTTATGAAATGCTTTATGATAAAATGATAAGGTCTCTACCGTACAATTTTTTTCTTCTGTGCCGCGAAAATTGCTTCTCGTTCGCTTCGCTCGACGGACTTGTTCTCCTGTGTTCTGGACGCACTTCCGTCGGAACATTTTTACAAAAAAATGGTGCGGTCCTTATCTTACAGATTTTTACAATGTACATTGCGCACTATGCCCGTCAAAAATTTCTAGATTCAATTAGAAGCTAATATAATGACCCGAAAAAGAGAGGAGGGAGGTAATGAGAGTGATGTCCCCATTTTGAGTTCCAATCAATAGGTGTCCGTATCCCTAAGGGTCCGTAAGCGGACACAGTCTTTAAACCCTTATTAGAGACTATAAATAACAAGCGAGTTTCCTCTGGAGAGACCATATAAATATCAGTCCGCTCTCTTATTCGGGTTATTACAGAAAGTTTCCGACTAATTATAAAATGTTACCCGTATCAGAGAATGAAATGGTATGTCTATACATTTCGACTTAACATTTAGTGTTAAACCCATATATACTGGATTTGCCAAGAAAGGCTTAGGCTTAACCTGGATTACCGTATAAACATAAACCTTCGGATTTGAATTCAAGATCAGTTCAATACATGTGCCGGATCATGGAACGATCTGGGGCGGAACGTGTTTCTGCGGGACTGCAATAGAGTACGTTTAAGATTTAGGCTAAATTTTTTTGTTTAGGCCTAGGCTAAGGCTTGGGTTTAGGTATAAGCTCATTTTTAGGCCTAGGCTTTGGCTTAGGCTTTTGGCTTTGGCTCAGGAATATGCTGATACTAGTATTACGCTCAGTTCTGTACATTGGCCCATGGGCCCATAATTTTCTATGGAGATTATTTAAATTCATTTCAAGTAATTTCCACGGATACATAGCATGAGAAAGGGCATAGACTCTAAGCTCTGAACAACAAGATTGACCATTCTAGAAACGATTTAGCCCAGTCTAAAGTTTTGTGAAATCGTCCGCGTTTCTCGTCTAGAATACTGTTACCCCATACATAGCATGTGGATTCAGCTACAGAGATAGAAACGAGACAGCCGCAACGTCACCGCGCTCTGCCTCGCCGCACGACAATTGCTTGCTATGCGCTTCATGAGGTCGGCTCATGTAAAGGTCAGGGCTGGAACGCTTTTCTGTGGGACTCGAAAAGAGTAAACTTAAGCTTTAGACTATTTTTTGCTTGGCTTATGCTTAGACTTAGGCTTTGGCTTAGGAATATGCTCATTCTTACGCTTACGCTTACGCTTTTGCTTAGGCTTAGGAATATGCTTATATTACTGTTCCGCAACTGTTCTTTACATTGGCCATGCGGTCTAACAATTTATGCAAAAACCCGTGCCGCATTTTAGCATTTATATATGACAATAATTAACGGCAACTTGCAAGTTTTACGTTAATATTCATATTTTTAAAATTTTAAGGTATTCAGACTATCGAAAAAAATTTAGGTTTTAGATTTTAATACTTTTGAGCTAAAAATTTCAAAATAAAGAAGAAATTAATCTTACGATTTATGCCGTATATTTAGCCCCAAATATTACAGCCGACCACATGAGGGTTCTGGTCCATGTATAGAACAGGGCCGGCCCAGTACTATACGCATATTCTTAAGCATAAGCCTAAGCCTAAGCCTAAACCTAAGCAAAAAACTAGTCTAAAGCTTAAACTGACTCTACTACAGCCCCTCTGGAAAACGATCCGGGCCTCTGCTATACATGGGCCCGCATTCCAATACCACCAGCTGCGCTTCCATATCTGCTGCAAGCTACGGGCTTGGATCGCGTGCATATGTTTATCTAATACCGGTAGACCGAATACAGTTGGTATATTATTTTTGTTAATTAATATATTTGCAAAATTAATTAACGACCTTAATCAGTCATATATTTTGCTTAATATACTAGCAGTATGTTCGGCAATGTTTGGGGCAGCAACGAACTGCTAATATGAGTTTTTGAAGGCTTATTATTCAAAATCAATATGAGCGTGTGAGTATTGAAGTTGTAATTATTTGCTTGGGGTCAAACCTACTTTACCTACGTGACTAGTGTATCCAAGGAATAATATGATTGTAGCTGTAACAAAATATAGCTGTTTAGCAATGTATCTATCTATATATACATTTTTATATATATACATATATATTATTTTGTGGTAAACGACCAGGCTTATAATAGGGATTGTTTTTGCTGATATCATTCGCCTTGTCTTGTATCCACGTTTGAAATAATTTACTTAAAGGCGAAGCGAAAACTTGGTATTTGGAAAAATATAAAACATCATAAATGAACGATTTTTTGTGTTCAAAGAACCAGAAAGTTATTGTCTGTTGCAAGTGGTTTTATACTTGTCTATCCAGAAATACCTGATTGCGTGTATATTCATATATTTCTTGTATTCTTCCCATTGTCTATGCGTCTACAGGTACTGCCCATTCTAAGACATGATCATCTTCTAAGCTGTTATAAAAGCATATTCAAAGGAATTTTGACTAAAATTTAAATATTTAAAATTTTAAAAAGTAATTCAACTGCAGCTTGCTGATAGGGCAAAGAAACATGGCAGGCTTAGATTAATGACGGCGAAGACGTAATAACCTTGGTTCGGCCTAATGTTAATTTTAATATATGTGTAATATGTTCCAATGTAGATTCTATCGTGAATTCAGGTGTAACCAGGACTTTGATTTAGGCATATACCAATTCTATTAGTGATATAATTTGTTACACTGCAAAAAATGGTGAGTCAAATTAACTCTCTCCGAAACAGGCCCTACAGATCGACACAAACTGAGTCTCAAATTCAACTTTGCCCAGTGTCAAACGTGCAACTAAGTGAGTCTCGAATTTGACTCTGCCGGAGTCGAATTTGACCCAGTTTGCGTAGTCTCGTAAAGCCTATTTTGAAGAGACTCAATTTGACTCACCATTATTTTGCAGTGTACACGTTAACATTTAGTTGTTAACAAAGAAACTTTTTAAAACCAAATAAATACAAATATATAGGACAATTTAACCGGCCCAGGTTACTTTAAGGGGCGTCCAGGATTCTGCTGGGTTCATAAAATAGTAGGTTAGATTCTAGATTATATTTTTTGCTTGGGATTAGGCTTAGGCTTGGGCTCAGGAACTCATTTTTGCAACGCTTAGGTTTAGGCTTAAGCTTAGGAATCCGCTTAATCTACTGTAACGCCTCTTAAAGTAACATTGACCATTTAACATACAGTAAGACAAAAATATTCGCTCCCTCCGGTTGTCTAAAAAGATATACCAAGTTCTAAAGCCTAAGCCTAAGCGTAAAAATGAGCATATTCCTAAGCCTAAGCCTAAGCGTAAGAATGAGCATATTCCTAAGCCTAAGCCTAAGCCTAAGCCAAGCCAAAAAAATTAATCTAAAGCTTTAAGCTTACTCCATTCTAGTCCCAAAAGGAAAACGTTCCGCCCCTGATCTTTACATGGGCCCAACTATTAATAGTAAGATTACTGAAAACAAAAATAAAGTTGTTTGCAGTTTGAATATTTTAAATTTCGGAAAAATTCAAACAGAGCAAAATAGTTTAAACTTTCACTTTCTGCAATGACTCAAGCTATCATTGACAGCCACAAAACTTTCCTGTCGCTTTCGAGCCTGCTCCACGCATTGAATTTAGCTTTCGGTGGAGATATTGGGTCAACCAATTGTCGTGCGTCGAACGAAACGTGGTAAGTTGAAAGTGAAAGTCAGTTTGAAGATATGTTCACTACAATTTTGAGCGCATGACAATTTTAAAAATTGGCCAATGTTAATCCTACCTTAATATTTTTTATGTGGAAAAATGAAATTTTTCCTTGTGAACAATGCCTAAGTCTTTTAAAACAAATAAATTTTAAAACGCAAAATCATCTTTTCATGGAAACGATGTTGGATCCCCCCACTTTGCAAGCTACTGCACTAAATGCAAAAATTGTGCAAGATTTACTAAATCCTTTAGGCTTTCGTCTCCATCGTAAATGTGCAAAAATTTAACATAACGCAATCCTTTTTGACTGTTTTGACGCGTTCCAGTGCCGTTATATTGTGCTGCATTTAGAGCCAATTGCACTGCGGTGGAAGTAAACACCACAAATCAATCGGCAGATCGTTTTCCGGATGGGCTGTAGTAGAGTCAGTTTAAGCTTTAGGCTAATTTTTTTGATTAGGCTTACGTTTAGGCTTAGAAATAAGCTCGTTCTTACGCTTAGGCTTAAGCTTAAGCTTAGGCTTAGGAACAATACTACTGTTGCGGACCTGGTCTATACATCGGCCAACCAATTGATAGTTTAAATATTTTGACTTTCACGATATGATCGGTCCACACAACCAGTATGGCGCTCTCCTTATGGTAACCTGGCTCAAAATAGGGCCGTAACATTAAAGCATATCTGTATGCCTAAGTCTTAGCCTAAGCCTAAGCGTAATATTGAGCTTACACCTAAGCCTAAACTTAAAGTCTAAGCATAAGCAAAAAATTAGTCTAAACCTTAAGCTTACTGTATCACAGACACGCAGAAAAACGTTTTGCCCCTGATCTGTTTACATGGACCGGTAGGTTGAAGGTTGTTACATTATAGCTTGCACACATATCCGTACAAAGGTTCCATTCTGCAACGCGTTCAAACGTTTTCAAAAGATGGATTGTTACAATGGACTGAAGGTATTATGGGACGAACGGGAATCGACTTGAAAATAAGACGCCTTTTTGTCGAGAACATAAAAATATAGGCCCATGTTACTTTAAGGGGCGTCCCGATTTGGCCCATGTTACTTTAAGAGGCGTCCCAATTTGACCCATGTTACTTTAAGGGGCGTCCCGATTTGGCCCATGTTACTTTAAGAGGCGTCCCGATTTGGCCCATGTTACTTTAAGGGGCGTCCCGATTTGGCCCATGTTACTTTAAGAGGCGTCCCGATTTGGACCATGGTACTTTAAGGGGCTTCCCGATTTGGCCCACGGTACTTTAAGGGGCGTCCAGGTTTTTGGTGGGTCCATAAAAGCGTAGGTTTAGATTCTAGATTACATTTATTTGCTTAGGCTTAGGCTTAGACTTAGGCTTACGAACATATTTTTGCAACGCTTTGGCTTAGGCTTAGGCTTAGGAGTACGCTTAATCAACTGTTACGTCTCTTAATGTAACATTGGCCAAAATATAAATCAAAACGTAGGCTTAACTCAACAATCGCTTTCGTCGGTTTTTAGTTTAACCCTCTCCTTCATAGAGTATACTATGAGCAACTTTACGACAAACCCTACAACACCTTTAATAGTACCAAGAGTGTATGATACAAGAGTATACAACTCTTAGGGTTTCGCATGGTACAAAATATACCCGGCATGCGATGCGTCTTTGACCGACCCCAATTATTTATATCAGGGTGCAACCTGTGCTAACCATGGCACTTTACGCATCCGGCATCAAAAATGTACATTTTATAGTTTAATTTAGGGTTATTGCATGTGACAGCAACCCCCCCTCTAAATAACGGTTGTCTGTTAAAAACGCAACGCGTGCCGCGTACATTTTGTATCATGCGGAAGCAAAAGAGTTGCATACCGTTGTATTATGCACTTTTGATAGTACTGAACGCTCATTGTTAAACAGATTTTACGCTTGTGCGCAGTGCAAAATTTCCACAAGACGTGAGAACCCCCTCAAGCTGTGTAGAACGTGTATAGTTATAAAGTTAAACGCTTTCTATCTGAAGGTTTAGAGTTCAAAGAAAACAATATTTAATAGGTTTTCCTTTAACCTCTCAGGTGAACCGGTTTACGTTCAAATTGGTATGTTCGTTGAAAGTATTTCACATTTCCGTACTACAGAAATGGTAAGCAAAAGCCGAAAATATCCTGCAAATCATGCAGAAGCAATTACTTGACGCAGTTTTAAAGGGAGTTTGTTCAGTTTTGCTTCCAAATGTGTTAAACTCTATTTACAACATTTACACGTGCAACTTCTTGCAGCCAGAACTCGCAGTTGCAACTTGCACGAGCAACTCGCACATTTAAGTATTTGCAAGCAAACATCATTTTAATTTTGAATCTATAAAATGAATGCATATGAATAATTTGCAGACGATTGCAATAAATATCAAACATAAACGACAAATTATAAGTTCAGTCAGTGATGATGAATTAATTCGACTTACAAGTCACCATCGGAGTGCTGGCCCATGTATAGAACAGGGCCGGAACAGTCGTATAAGCATATTCCAAAGCCTAAGCCTAAGCGTTTTGATGAGCCAAATCCTAAGCCTAAGCCTAAGCCTAATCCTAAGCCTAAGCCAAAAAATAGTCTAAAGCTTAAACTGGCTCTATTATAACCCCTCCGGGAACGATACGGCCCTGATCTATACATGGGCCGGAGTGTTAATTTACACAGGCAATTGACGCTTGCCTAATGATAGCTTTTGAAATGTTTCCAAACGACATATGCCTTTTTGGAAACGCAACTACTGTAGTGACCCGAATAAGAGGGAGGAACTGATCTTAATAGGCCTCTCCAGTGGGATCGCCCTGTTATTCGGTTACGAACTGTTATTTATTTTTAACCTGCCCTCCGCCGCCCTTCGTTACTGAAATATATCCGGTATTGCAACTAACCGTTGAATTAAAATTATATTTGTACTGTATCAAAATAAAATACTTAATAGGCGATGACGCAAGGTGATATATACTTAGGAATGTACTTTTAAACTTAAGCATGCTTTAAAGGATCGATCCCAACTTTATTTGCTCCTGTAAGTCAGTTATTCACTACACAACAGTTAGGGCGAATTCACATTGATGGAGTCTGATTAGGGTTTAAGGACTTTATCCGCTAACAAACTCTAATTAGGGAATAGGAATACAGACTCCAATTGATCGGGACTCAAAATGGGGACCCTCTTAGTACCGTCCCCTCTCTTATTTGGATCACTACAGTTTGTTAGATACCGGGTGGATTGGTTGGATTCCGAGCCACTCAACAAAATGAAAAAATCTGGCAGTCTCCAACTGGTCACTGGTGTGCCGGTTTAGGTCATATGTGGCCAGGGCCGATTTTGGCGTTTAGCCCAGCCTTGATTTAAAATGTATTTTTGGTTTTGATCTATTTTAGTCGTACGATATTGATATTTACCTGAAAATCGGCTGGCAAGATAAAAGACTTGTACATTCGTTTCGTAGTCCGTACCTCCTGGAAGACATTGCGGATATTAATCAAATTTGGAAACCGGATGTCTATTTTGCGAACGCCATCAGCGCTCAATTTCAATACGTCATTGAACCAAATATGGCACTTAGGATATATTCAGACGGAACCGTGATTTATTCGGCAAGGTATATTTATAGTTGGCTGAGTTGCACAAACATAACTTAAATCGTCCTCTGATATAAAATCATTTCAGATTTTCGGTTTAAATGGTTTACTTAACTTTGCCGGTCAAAAAGTATTAATTTAACTAAGAAGCTAGAAATTAGTACAGGTTTTAGAAGCAAAAAAAAAAACTATTTTTTCGAACTACAACCGTTTAAATTCCAATGAAACTTTAGTTTATTAAAGCCTAACGGGTTGCATTTTTAGCCCACCCACCCCCCTAGCAAGGTGAGCTGGTTGCGGGCCTGATTGCAGTTGAATTTAATACCACATACAATTTAAATTTTAGGGTAATAATCAAAGCGTCATGCAATCAAAATTTACAAAAATATCCAATGGACGTACAAGTGTGTAACTTGAAAATGTTAAGTTGTAAGTTGGAATTATATCATTTTGACGATGCGTCAGGAGCGGAACGTTTTTCTGTGGGACTAAAATAGAGTTAAGTTGGAATTATATCATTTTGACGATGCGTTTACGGGCAGGCTGAAATTAACTCCAATTTGGGCATCCACGCCGCTCCATAAGCTTAAACATTACACTAATTTTTTTGCTTGGCTTAGGCTTGGGCTTAGGCTTTGGAATATGCTCATTGTTACGCTTAGGCTTAGGCTTACGCTTAGACTTAGGCTTAGGAATATGCTTAAACTACTGTTCCGCCCCTGTTCTTTACACTGGCCCTCTGTTATAAACAATGGTCGGTTAATTTATCATAAAAAATGCCAGAAATGTTGCTAACTGATATTTGAATTAGAAAAATTGCACAGTTTTTTTATACCTTATCACTAATTAATGATAGGTGCTATCAAGAGTCAAAAAGACACTCATGACAAGGGTGTGCAACTGAAGAAATATTCCGTGGTACTAAATGTACTACCGGGCGTAGCGTTTTTGGTCCACTGATTCCTTGAGGGTTTGGTGGTTAACGCTATATATTCCAACGTCTGAAAATCAAAGAACTGTTCAACTGCACCCCGTTAATAGCGGGGATAAGGCTAGAAACGTAACATGCACTGTTTACATTGTTTTGTACACAGATTGTACCCAGTTGCACACACTTGTTGAAACTATCCAGACTTGGTGCTATATATACATTTGAGTTCATGGTGAAAGGTGCAAAACTGATCTACTTTATGCGGCCGTGACGGTATTTTTTCCAGACAGCCATCCAGTCGAGCGAGTGAGTTTGAGTTGGATGACAAAGAACCCGATTGGTTTGAACAAAAATATTGAGCTGCCTGAGCTTCAGCTGTTGAACGCGACTCCAAACTATTGCACCGAAACTTATACTTATGCCGAAATTGACGGAGTCGAATTGAACGGTGACGTTTAACATGTGATTATTTTTAAATATCAAGACAATCATCGGGTCCATCGACAGATGGCGTAGAACAGGGTGCGCACCCATCACGAAAAATGTTTTGCCCCCAGAAAATCTTTAAACCTCGTTTTTAAAGTCATTTCAAGTCTTTGCATGCGCCTTGGGAATTTTTTTCGCCGTTTCCTGGAACGTTGAACAGATGTGGATTGGCATTGACGCGTAGCTTGTGGATGTCGTGTTCCAAACTTCTATTTCATCAATTACCGTATGACCCGTTCGAAACCGACTATTATTGGCCAGGATATAGCTATTAAAACAATTGCTTGAACGCAATCTGATTGGTGGATTTAGTGTGAACGAGGTTTTTTTGTTGCCATATCATTGGTTGACGTCGAAAAATATTGCTCCAGTAGTTGTTAACAATTAACATTTAAGAGGGCCCAGTTTGCAAATGGAACTCAATCCATAACAGAAAATATACCATAGTTATCATCTCAACCGGTTCGTTTTATCCCAACGACTATTTTTTAGGTAACTACAGCTGTTTAAAGGTTGCGTTTCGGCTACGTCGACAAATTGGTTATCATTTGGTTCAAACTTATATTCCAACAATGCTTATCGTTGTTATTTCGTGGATTTCATTTTACATCGATCCCAATGCAATTCCAGCAAGGATTTCGTTGAGTTTCACGACACTTTTGACACTTTCAACCATGGCTGCTGGAGTACGAGTGTCTTTACCACCGGTTGCTTATGCTAAAGCTATTGGTCAGTGAAAGGTTTCGGCTTTGCCGTTGCGGTTTTAAACCATTCGAGTGTAGCGAAAAATATTTTTGACCAATAAGGGTAAAATATTTAAAGCCGTATTCATACGTGCAAGTTCTTTCAGCAAAAAGTTTCACATGTTACTTGCACGTGCAAGTTTTGTCACAAAACAGCTTTGAAATTCTTGCAGCTTCAAATTATTCACTAGAATTCATGCTATTAAATTTAGTTCGCACGTGTGAACGCAGTTACAAGTCGCTTGATTTTCTTGCACCTGCATTTGATTGGCCAATCGGAAGACTTGTTGCGAAATGCATCTGAAATAATTCAAACTTTTTTGATTTATTCAAGAAGCTTGAATTAATTCAAATATCAAACTTGTTTGATATTTCGCAGTCTACGGCGATTGTGACGGTTTTTTTCTTTATTAGACTCTAAATAAAAAAAGCGCCGGTATTAAATTGTTTTCAAGTGAAGAAATTTCGAATTCAACCTTCTTTACGCGTGAATGTTTCTTGTGGCTGAAACATGCAGCTGCAAGTTTTTGAAAAAATTCATCCGCAGATCTTGCAGCTGCAAGTTTCAGCAGCAAGAAACATCCGCAGATGTTGCAGTTGCAGTGTGTTCATGACGAATATATTCTAAAAATTAATTCATAGGTATGAATATCCTTGCAAGTCGAAATTTTTTATCACCATAGGTTGAGCAGATGATTTATAGCTTTTGCTTGATTTTATTGCAGTAGTCTGCAGATTAATCACATTAATAATTCATGCTAAAATTCATAATGAAAATGATGTTTCTTTGCGTATACTTGTAGCTGCAAGCAGTTGCACGTGTGAATAGGGCATAATACAATAAGCATGAATCACCTGGTTAAGGCAAAGGTAGATCCATGGGGGGCCACCCTGGCCGTGGTCCCCCAACAGCATCTCGACAAAAATTATATAGAGTATCAATTCTCTGTTTTATACACAATAGTATAAGCAGCTGCCTTTAAATTTGTGCCTGTTTGAAACCAAATCCGAACTTATGGTGCCACCCTGTTGTTTAGATCTAAATTGCGTTGATGCGTTAGTTTTATTTGTGATTCATCTCAATGGAACGATCCTAAAGAAGACAATTTTATGGCAATAGTTCGTTGTTTTTGTATGGGTCTAAAATAAGTTTATTACCTGTGAAATTTTGCCCCCCCCCATTTTGAGATCCTGGATCCGCCACTGGGTTAAAGCATGGGCCCGTATTCTCAAGCGAGCGTAGCACCTATTACCAGATGGTGATACGTCTTGTACCTTTCGAACCAATGGACGCTGAGACTCAAAAATTCATAACATTTTTTGGCATATGACTGGCGCTAGTCCTGTACCAATTTTAAGTTTTACAACTGCAATAGTTAGCGAGCTTACAAACCTATTACTAACTGATGATAGTTGCTGTGCATATTTGAAAATATGGGTCATGGTTTGGACGACGTTGGTCAAACCAGCCCATCTGAGTAGGATAACCAGCGTCAAGCAGACAGTAACGAGCAGTTTGGACAATTTAGGCAAGAAGGTGTCTAATGGAAACTATTAACAATTAAACATAGAAATTTTCAATTTTTTCAATCAATTTTCAAACATTTCAGCTTTCAGGACGAAAACGGTCAAACGACGGCAGTTCAAAATGCCGGTACAATTTTTTGGCAAACACTTTTACGTGTAAATACGGTTTAATTCATGTTATTTTTTTGTAATTTTAGACGCATGGATGGGCGTATGTATGACATTTTTATTTCTTGCGCTTATCGAATTTGCACTGGTCAATTCGTTCATGCGGCGTTCACAAAAAGTCGACGACGCAATCCAACGCAAGCTTTCAACTGGTCGGCATCCTTTGTCAACTGTGTTGAACACGGCACGCGGCAAAGATCAAAAGTATTCAATTTCGAACGATGAAGATCAATGCGACCCGCTGGATATACCTGTGGCACAAGACGGAAAACCTGACGACGGACAGATATTTGATATTCAACAAATGTTTTTGGTAAGTCAATTTAATTTTAATGTTTCCAAGTCAGGGTTGTGTAGTCATGAGCTTGAAAAGGGGCGTTTACGTGACATGAAAGTATCGATAGGTGGGAGCTCGTTGAAAGAAAGTTTCAAACAACCCCTAAAGCAGGATTGACATCCAAGTCCTCCTGGATGAGTCTCTAGCCAAGTTTGGTTTAGAATTCAGTTTCGGTTGAGAGTATGATTATTGGTATCTGTGTACAGTGCACGGTAATGTTCGCAGAAGACTGGCCATACATGTGTGCATATAAGGGATAACCAGTTGTGGCAACAACCTCGTGGCGTAGTGGTAAAATGTTTCGTTCGATCACTTGAGATCCGACGTTCAATTCCTGACGCGGTTCTAAACTTTGATCTAAACATTGGAAACGGGCGTCCCAACCGTACAGTTTCAGCAGGTTTGAGATGGGAAACCAAAAATTTAAAACGACAGTAAACTCTTGGAATCGACAAAACTCAACCGTGATATAATATTGTAGTTACCCGTATAAAAGGGGGGTAATAAGAGGCGGTCCCCAGTTTGAGTCCCAATCAATAGGAGTCCGTATCCCTAATAAGAGTCCGTAAGCGGATAGTCAGTAAACCCTACTTAGAGTCCATAAATGTCAATTAACCGTAATTGTAGCGCATAAATGACTCCAGGACCAAATAATTTGAGTTCGAAACTTTAAAGCGTACTGTATTGACCCGAACAAGAGGGGGTAATAAGAGGGGGGTAATAAGAGGGGGTCCCTATTTTGTACGAAAAATAGAAGTCCGCATCCCTAATTAGAGTCCATAAATGTCAATTAACCCGAATTGTAGCGCATAAATGACTCCAGGACAAAATAATTTGAGTTCCAAGCTTTAAAGCATACTTAACATTTGAAAGTAGCATTCCAAAGTACAACCTTGCATTATCGCTCAAACTTTCAATGCAGGGCAAAAAACGTTTAATTCAGCGGAAAGTTGCAATACCGGATATATCAGTATTTAACAAAGGGAAATGGAATGTGGGTTAAAAATAAATAACAGTTCGTAACCGAGTAACAGGGGAGGTACGCTCTGGCGAGGCCAACTGAATATCAGTCCCCTCCTTTTATTCGGGTCATTACACTCAAAATAATATTTCTAATAATTAAGTAAAAAATTCTTACATTAAAGAAATATAATTAGCAAAATGCACTTGAAATGTATGTCTGTTATAACAGAAAAGTTTTCAAAATGTTTCGAAATAAGGTCTGAAAAATAACGTTTTTCAGTTATTTTTTAGACAAATTGCCTTAAATATCAGAAAAACTTCTCAGATTTGCGACAAAAAATACTTTTATGAATAAATTCAGAAATACTTTGCTGGTGTGTACAGTATCCGTGCTCGAACTGGAAGTTGTTTTGTTTCAGAAATATTTTGAACAAAACCAGAGTCAAAATAAATCATACGACTGTTTGCCTACGATTACTTTGAAACGATTGCGTAGAAAGTATTTGCGATGTGCGCATTTATTCGATAAAATATGTGGACTTGCGTTTCCGTTTGCATTTTTACTGTTTAACCTTGTCTACTGGGCAATTTTGATGGCTGAATAAACTATAAATTGCAACCGATACTGTGATTCTGTGAATTTCAATGGTTATTCACGCACATGAACTAAATTCCTAACTATGATTTTTAATGAATTATTTGCAGCAGCAGCAGCAAGCTTTTCGTATGAGATTTTGGACAAAACTTGCCAAGTGCAAGTTGCAGCGGCAAGTTCTCGCTGCAAAAAATTGCACGTGTGAATAGCGCTTAACAGTGTAATCTTGCCTACCAACAGCTACGAAAATGCGTCAGTGCAGTTTACGCAAAACTCGATTACTCGACAAAACGTGCGGAGTTGTGTTTCCACTTGCGTTCATTGCATTCAATATTGTCTATTGGCTTTTGTTATGTGAGTAAAAATTCAATCCGTGGATTGGTTGGGATATCAATTAACGTTCGAAACAGTTGATTGGTCAACTGGGAACAAATAGGCGTTCAGGATTTATATGGCACCTGGCATCGTCTGTTGTGGTGTTGAGTGACACGATCTTATAAGCGTGTTCAAGGCCGCATACAAGAGCATATATGTCATAGGTATATTTCCAACTGAAATTTGTAGAGGCAATGGAAAACACTTTAGCAATATGATGTT
>JASANG010002395.1:0-38049 GCA_030248215.1 Enoplolaimus lenunculus
TGTCGTACAGAGATATTCAGCAAGCGTTTGTACATACATTTATGGTAAGTATCAGTATTCTTGAAGTTGTAATAAGTGTTAAATATATATATGTACATAATTTGGCGTTTCATCACGTGCGTGTTAAATACTATTGAACATATATCATAGTGCAGTGCAGGCCTAACTGAATGTGTAACTGACGTAATGTAAGTTTAATTTTAGGCATAAACAATGAAGTGAAAAATTTTTTGAGATTTTTTATTTTTAATTTTCAAATCTAAAGATTAAATTTTTGTGTTCGATGCGTTACGATGAAGAATTTGACTACAACTACTGTAAAATTTATGTTTTGTAGGCGAAACATGTTGCGGCCAGAGAGCGCTGTATGAAATTGGTATGACTGGAATTCCAATTTTTAACGTAGGTTTAAGGTCTATTTTATAAACTTGTTTGTTTTGGAAATTAGTTGTGCTCTTAACACATTAAACAATTTGTTTGTGCCTACAAGGCTAAAGACAATGAAAACAAAATATGTATGGAAATGTGATTTTGTTGTAGAATGTAAATATTCTGATTACCGTAAAGATTCGCTATCCATTACGTTTATACCGAATTTCTGGGCCCTGGGGAAGCTCCCACCGGTCTGGTCGCTCATATATATCATTTAAACACATTTTAAACGCTTATTTTATACATTACAACTGAACTCGAGTGGAGGCATTGGCCGAGTTTGGCTCCCACCCAGTAGCGAACCCGCAGGTTTTCGGTATTTCGCCGGTTATTAAATCTTAACCGGTTATCCGGTCGCTACTTAGTTTTCATGATAAGTTTTGACGTAATTACTCGAAACGTTTCATCGTTTCAAACACTTACATATAGGATTATTGCCATTCTTTGTGTTTATTCTTAATATTTTTATTTAAGGTAAACAATGCTTGTGCAAGTGGGTCAAGTGCGCTGTATTTAGCAAAGCAGGCAATCCAAGCTGGGGCTGCAGATTGTATCCTGGCGACAGGATTTGAGAAAATGCGCAAAGGTTCGCTAGAAAATATGTCGTCGGTAAGATTTAGTAAACAATTAAATTTTTTAAATAGCTAAATCGACCCGATCTTTCAAATGTTGAAAGTCTTCATTCCTACATCTGTATTTGTGTCGCAGAACAAATTCTTTTATGCGTCACTGATCAGGTAACAAAATTAGTGGTCTTTTATGACTAATTTAGCGAACTACTATTTAATGTTTAACTTTCCAATAAAGGCTTCGAAACTGATTTCAACATAGTTTGCGACATAGTGTAGAGAAGTTTTTACAGGAATAACTTTGTGGATGTGTTTGATTACAGTTCAACGATCGTGCTCAACCTGCCGAAAAGCATGTAATGGTGATGGCGGAAACGTATGGTTTAGAGCCACATCCTATGACAGCTCAAATGTTTGGAAATGCGGGTCGCGAACATATGGAGAAATATGGTAAGTTCAAGTAGACAGTAATTATACCTGGGGTTGGGGAATAATTGAATGTTTGTGATGTTTAAACATAAAGCAGATACATATTCATACTGTCGAATTTACGGTATATATGGGCCTTGTTGAGTAAGCTTACATGCTGCGTGCAAAGCTTAGCATATAGAGCAGCCATCAGTAATCTGTATTCCGTATATCATTGTTCTCGCCCTACCGTATCCGCCCACATATTTTTGTGAATAACTCTACGCCAGGGTTCCAGCAGGAAATAAATATTGCTGGAACAGACACTGGAACAGGAATCGAATTACTTTGCAGGAACCGGAACTGGAACCGGAATTTGAAATAATTTTCATTACCGAATTACTGTTGGATTTCTTAGAAAACCTGCCAAAAATGCCTAAAGCGAATTTTCAGCTATTTGATCCTCACGTTATGCGAAAACACAGCAGAATTAGTTTATTAACAAAATGGAAGCAATTGGAAAAACACTCATGTCGAAATAAGAATTTTTAAAGACAAAGCTTCCAATATTTAAATGATTATGCATAATTTTCCACAAAACGGTAACAATTCCGGTTCCTACATCTTTGAATGCAAGAACAAAAACAGGAACACGAATTGAATTTTGGCATGAATTCCGGCCGAAACAGGAATTCTGGTAGCATACTTATATGGCAGTGCATTAACTTACAATTTTTAAATTCGGTTCTGACGCTTGATTTTGTCAAGTTGAGAAAAACGTACTAACAAAAATACGCAATGCTGTTTTTTCGTTTTGTATGTTTAGTTTTTGTTTGTTTTCTTGCTTGCTTGATTCCTTGTTCGTTCGTTTGTTTATTTGTTTATTCGTTCGTTTGTTTGTTTGTTTGATTGTTTGTTTAGTTATGAAGAACTATTATTGATTCAGGTACAACACAACAACATTTTGCGAAAATTGCATGGAAGAATCATAAACATTCCGTTAACAACCCGTAAGCAAATTTACCGTTTTTATAGCAACCTTGTACACTTTGTTGATGCCTTTAACGTTTTAAACGTCTATGACTGTCGTAAGCTTGTGCTGATTGCTTATGGAGAACGGCTTAACTGTGTGTTTAGCATCATTAGCTACTTTTTTTCCAAACTGGGTTGCTAGTGTCTTTGCTATCTAAAATGAACTAACACAAAATTGTGTTAAAGCCTCAAACTGTGTCTTTGCTCGCTGATAAACATAACGGTTACGAGGTCATTTTTAGAAATTCACAATTCCAGAAAGAATACTCGTTGGATGAAATAATGCAGTCACGTGAAATTCATTCGCCATTGACTAAGCTTCAATGCTCGTAAGTCTTTAGTTTTGTTTGGCTCTGTATTTCAACAAAGCTTTTGAACCGTTTGGCAATAATTGCATATGGAACCAAATGATGGTATAATTCACATCGTAGTTCTGGCGTCTCTACAGCCGGAAATTTTTGCGCTTAAAGCACGAACAGAGGGTGACACGAAATGTTGACCTGAGGCAAATATTCAGGGCCATTTTTGAAATTTGTGTTATTTTTGTTAAGGCCAACATCGGACGGCTCGGCATCTGTGATTGTTGTATCGGAAAAGTTTCTGTCTCGACGTCCTGAACTGAAACGACAAGCGGTTGAAATATTGGGGTCAGTTATGAAAACAGATTTCCAGTCAACTTTTGAAGAATTGTCGAATATGAAAATGGTTAGCTTAGCAGTGACGTGTTTGTGAGCAGGAGAAATTTTAGAGTGACAGCGATTTCGTTTAGGATTAGTTATTTTATTATAATGAATCTGTGGAGTTTGAACACTTTTAATATATGATGTTATTTTTCGATCTTCTTTTGGAATTTCTGTTGAACATAAACATTCCGTTTACGGTACACAGAAAAGAATGGCCTGCAAATTTTCATTTTTACATTCTTAAACTTTCAAGAACGAAAAGTTTACAATTTGAATCATTAGTAGTCTTAAAATGCTTAACAATTCGTGTTTGAAATGATTAACGCTTGAAGTTTTTATATTCAAGAAATATATGAGCAATCGAATTTTATGGGTTATTTGGGTTCAGCGATGTACCCTTAGGTTGTGAAATATATGCATTTGCTTGTGCTTCAGCTCCCTATCGGGAAAACGGCGCCCAGACTCGTTGTTTCTTAAATTTTTTATCAAATCATTTCAGGCTTTCAAAGCTGAGCATTTTCAAACCGTATTTTCGAACAATTTTAGAAGATAAAATCTGAAATTCAAGACATATGTCTAAAGTCTCTACGAAGACTTAATTATCGTCTTGAATCTCAGGCAATGTTTCTTGAAAGTCAGATAATTTGTTTGTGTGTAGTCATTTGGTATGCGATAGATTTATATTGGGTTTCGAAACTGAAGCCGGATGTCGATTTCTCGCCTTATATGTCAATCTGAAACTGAATATCCGTCATACACTGTGATCCTTTTGTATTTTTTTATTAGTTGTAGGTCGGGTACGATGTTACCCAAGCGGCTGCGGATGAGCTATATCGCACGACTGGGATTGGACCTGATAAAGTTGATGTGATTGAACTGCATGATTGTTTTTCAACTAATGAAGCAATCACGTACGAAGCATTACGGTTATGCCCTCCAGGTGAGTGGAGTCAGTACGAGTGTTTTAGGTTCCGTATTATCAGTCATTAAAGTATTTAACCAGACAGCGGTTGATATTTAAACGAACTACCGGCGGCATCTAACAGCAAAAAGAACTAGTATGTGATTAAAACCTCCGCTGTTATAGACGGGCACCTGATATTTATATATGTATCCGAAAAGAAATATGTATCCTGATATGCGCCGAATATCCGAAATGCTATTGCGTATAAGATTTTTTTGGAATAATTTGCATTGTTTCACTGCTAACATAGCTGAAGTTAACGAAAAGAAAAGCTAAGCTCGATCTTGTGATGGAGCTTGTGTATGACTAGTAGTTTATTGCTCGAATGTTTCGTCTTTCGAGTTTATCATAAATTATAGGAATACTTAAGATGGCGCTATACCTTTTATAACGTCCGGCGTCGTCCGTTACCGTACGGCACTGTATCACATAGCAAGTGAATTTCTATATGGTATCGCATAACAATTTATAAACAAATTTTTCAACTTGCAGAGTCATTAAATTCAAATGTAATTGAAATCAGGGAATTGTTATGAGTAGCCAAATCGGCATTGTGTTCCGATATGTTAAGACTAGAGCGGGTTCTGAAGATTTGAACCAATATTACTATTAGCAGTGTAGAAACCAAAACATATTCCTAAGTTTAATCATACTCTGCGGAATAAACACAAATCTCAAACATAGCTTAAGCCGAAGCCCAAGCAAAAATTAGTCTAAAATTTAAGCCTACTCTATTGCGGCCTAGTTTGAAAGCGGGCACTAGCGGATTCAGGCGGAGCGAAAGGCAGCACGCCCTCGTCAGACATTTCTCTGTGATAAAAGGTGTGGTCTCTTACCTTACAACTTTCCTCCTCAGAAATTTTTTGTGGAAAAATGAAGATGTCCCTGGTCTGCAATTTGTTCCCTAAGAATTTTTTGAGTAAAATGATAAGGTCTGTAACATACAATTTTTCCCCTCAAAAATTTTTTCGTAAAAAATGCACGACTAAAAATAACATAGGCTGATGTTTGTACGATTAAGCGCAAGTATATTTCAATCTGGTTTTTTCTTCTTGGAACGCAAAACGCTTTTTGTATAGTTCAAGGGAAGGTTGACATTCGATAGAATATCTGCTGCAGTGATTTAAATCAGACGAAGACAAACAAAATCAGCTCAATTTCAGGTGGACAACGCAAGTATATATTAGTCAGCAGCAATCTTATAAACCAAATACCCAGATAAATTGAGGCGGTTGCATAATAAATAACGATATTAGAATATGTATAAAAATCCGATGCCCGGCACTATCCGCTATATAAATGGGTTCAGTTAAGTAAGGATTTAATTACTAATTTGAAGTTGATTTATATCCATTAGCTACTGCGGGTAGGTGCACTAAGCGTTTGAGAATACAGGTCAAACGCGGACCATCCTGTTTTCCTGTTCCGGTTTAAGACGCTCATAACATGCTACGGTATCCGGTATAGTTGTGTCGAATATTAGACCGTTACTTCTCACAAGTGCACGTTACTGGACAAGTCCGAAAATCCAAGCTAACATCAATTTTAAATCTGTCTCCACAGAGCATAAATTTTCTGGTTCCGGTTAAAAATTTATTAATTGGTTTAATAGATAATACTTTCCATGATAGAATTTTTCTTTCAATATTGAACATTTACGATAAATTAATTAGTGAACACCTTGTATTGTATTTTTGTTGGTTATGTGTACGACTTTATGCTTTGTATATCAGGCAAAGCAGGCGAGTTGATTGATCGTGGCGATAATACGTACGGTGGTCGGTGGGTTATTAACCCTAGCGGTGGATTGATATCAAAAGGACATCCTATTGGTGCTACTGGTAAGCTTTCTAAACACAAGCTGAAAGATACCGGCTTATAAATGAATATGAGTCTTCTTCGTTTCATTGGTTTTAGTTGGTTTTCTTTAAGTACGCCACACCTTTGCTACTTTTTTAGTATTGTTGATGGGTTTTCGGGATAGTTTTTGACGTATCTGATTTGTGAGAGGTCAGTTATTTATGTAGCTAGTAGTTATTAATATTCCTTTTATATTAGAATAATTGTGGAATGAGTGTCGTAATTACGCTACAGAAATGTGTTTCAGTCAAATGTTTATAAAAATTCGATTACTTTTTCAAGCGAAACGAATTCTTTTAAGAAATTTTTGTTTTAGGTGTTGCTCAATGTGTTGAATTATCGCTTCATTTACGTGGCCAAGCTGGTAAACGACAAGTGCCAAATGCGAAAATTGCTCTGCAACATAACATTGGCATTGGTGAGTTGTTTATGCAATGACAAGTTATACTTTTAGTAAAGAATCAAGTTTGGTGACGGCTTGCCTAATCAGAATATGAACAGCCTGTTTTCCAAAATTAACGCGAAGAACCTCTGGTTTTATAACTTTTTGAAACGCAAGTTATTTCATTGTGGCTTGGTGATTGTCAAGAAGTTTCTGTTTCGATGTTTTGTTTTCGTTGATTAATTGATATTATGAAATGAGATTGTATTTCAGGAGGAGCTGTTGCTGTTGCTTTGTATCGTCTTGGGTTTCCTGATGACAGAACAACTTCGAAATTATAAACTTTCACTTTTTTTAACACTGGCTGCAATATGGGTCTATGAAGTAGTGCAGTGAGTTGATTAAAATAAGGAACATTTGTTTCGGCTGTGATTAATTTTGTGCCCTCATTTGCATATTTTTATTCTAACGTGATTATTGTTTTGTAAATGAATGAAGATTCGAAATGTTAGTGCTGCCTTATGAAAAACGAAATTTGTGTGGCAGATTTGTTATCCAGTTTGTTTCATTTAAATGGTATTAGCTGTATTGCGTAAGCACAAAAATAGTTTGTATGGAAAATCTGTTTTAAATTGACTGCCACCAACTCTTAGTGAATATGTAAATTACGTACGAGTAATATCACGGTAGTTCGTTGTACTTGTAGGGTCCTTGTGCTAAAGAATGTAAGACATCTGTTGTCAGAAAAGCGTTAAGGCATTACATACTGAAAAGTCATTGTTAAATTTGTGTTGTTTCTTTATGATTTTGAATGCAATTCAGCATTATGTGGATATACATAGACAAAACTGGCTGTTAGCTTAGGTTTTTCATTTCTAAGACCAATTTATTCGAGTTGAATTTTTTCTAATCGTTCTCTGCACATCGGCAATGTAACCGCTTGATTTAACTCTACGTTAATATATTGTTTGCATTTTTATTAAGATATTTATTTTTATTAAAAAGTGTTGCGTAAATTTGCTGTTGCTGTATTAAGCCAGCAGGCGTTGAAACTTGAAATCGCCTAAAATTTATTCGTCCCGATATTGATCATGGTACAAACGGAAGTCTGCCTCCGGCTCCGGCAGAAAGTCGGCCTCCGGCTCCGGTAGAATTTTTGCTGGAGGTTCCGGCAATTTCGGTAGTAAACTTTTTGAAGGATTTAGCAAAATTTATCTGGTGTGTTTCGCTTTGCTTTTGTCACAATTTTCAGAAAATTTCCGAAATTTTCCAGAAAATTTACGTAAAACCAAACAACTTATAACAACCTATTGCATATATTGGCTAAAATAAACTAATTAACTATCGTTTTTTACTACATAATTTCGCCTCTCCTCCGGCTCCGGCAAGTTTCGCTGACCTCCGGCTCCGATATTTTTCACCTGCGGCTGCACCTCGCTATTTATGTTTGTACCAACTGTGTGTTTCATTTAACACTACACAGACAACGCGCTAGAGTGCTTTCTAAATGTTCCACCAATAGTCATAAAATATCCTCAACGTCTGTTTGTTACAAGTGAACTGTTTTGTTTTCAATCAAATTCGTGTTCATATGAAAACGTTCTAAGTAATTGCGCACCCACGCAATTCGCATATACCCATTAGACAGCCGAATCCGTTCTCAAAATCGTTAAACAAAGTTTCAGAACGCTTTTTCGGTATGTTTCGAAGCATCCAATTACTTATTGTACTACAGTGCGGTTACAATAACCTCTAAATGCGCTAAAACTTGAATAATTCAATAGTCAATATCTTGTTCCAGCGAAAAAGAAAATTCCTAACATTGCACGATTTCATAATAAAAACCCGATGTGCAGCACTTCAAGTTCTCAAAACTCCGTTCCGTGGTGTAAATTCTACACAGCCTTTTATATTCAATCAGTCGAAAGTTGCTTGGCGTTCCCGAATTTAATTCGAAAAATTGCAAATTTTATTAAAAATATAATTCACATATTATGACCAAAGTGGTGAAGAGAGGGTGTAAACCATCTCGCCTTTGGGTTAAATTTTGCTGCACTACTGTTATGTGCGAATTTTTTGTCGTTTTGTCTGCTATAGGCAGCGTCGGTGGATAATAAATTGAACAAAGTTTCATTTTTTGTGGCGCTGTGTTAGGGCTTAGTGCCTGTGTATAGAACAGGGGCTTTAGAAACTAATATATGCGTGGAATGAGCTTGCTCGATTATAGCAACAAATATCGGATGGTTTATGGGGGTTAATAGCCGGTTGAGGTTTTAAGCAAAGCGGAACTGAATTATACCGGAATCGGAATTCCAGTTGCACTTGACAGAATCCTATGGAGATCGTGCCTGGATTGGGGATTGTGCTATTAGTTGCCCATGCAAAAATCAAAAATACTCAGTACACCGTGCACAGCATAAAGTTTCATTTTGCCCCCAAAAATGCTATGAGGCAGGGTTAACAAGTGGCATATTTTGCGTTGACCCTACCCTAAACGCGGGTCACAGAGCGTTTGCGACACGCGTTATGGTAGGGTTGACGTAAACACTCTTCAAGTCTATTCATGTATGTATAATACATCCGCAGATATGTGTGTAACAATTTGTGTCACACATTTCATTTTAATTGCTTTCAATTTTAGAAAGTATATCGTTAACTCAAGTTAACGCATGGTTTAACTCTTCTCTGACACCGAACGTTACCAGAAGCGGAGTATGCAAAAAATTATGACGGGGTGCTGATCTAGAAATTTCTGACACACTGTAATTTTCAGTGAGTTGATTTTAACTCAGAATGAGTCGAATCACTCAGTCTGAGTTAGGACTATCAGAACTCAGAATTTTGAGTTGATTCAATACAATGTGAGTTAATTAATCAACTCACAAAGAGTCAACTCAACTCAGAGTGAGAACCAGCTCAACTGAAAGTGAGTAAATGTTTACTGATTTTAATTCAGAAATAAATAACTCGCTAGCTGAATTGATTAATCAACTCATTGGAATTTACAGTGCAGATGAGCCAAATTATTTGCATATCTATAACATTCGGGTTCGGATGGTTTATCAACATAATGTTGTCGCCATTTGTTAAAGCATCGGCCGCAACACCAGTGAAAAAATAGAAGAAAACAGTTTTGAATCAATGATATAACTCAGAAAATATAGTTGTTTACATCTAATGTTAAAAATGCATGGAAGCATCAATAATAGTAAACTACGATACTTTCTATGTTTGCTTGACGCATGACAGGTAAAGTTATGCGCCGGCCAGGAATCGGCGGCGTTGGAGACATCGCGTTATATCGAGGACGTGATTTATAATTCATTTTGAACGTAGAAATAACACAATTTCCGTTATATATTTCGATAACGGAAACGGACACCGATTTTTACCGGAAACGGAAACGGAAACGAATATCCGATTACACTCAGCCTTTAGCTAAAATATGAAATATTGCCTACTGTTATCATTTATTAGTCAATATCAACATTGGATTGTAAGTTGAAAAACTAACTCTCTGGATGAGTTGAATAGTCAGCTCATTGGAATTTACAATGTACGAGTTGTGCCTACAGTTTCAGAATGTGTAAAGAGCCGGATGCAAACGGAACGTAAACCGGGTAGTGATCAAAATAAACGGTATAGCGGAAAAGGCTATTGAAGTATGAAAGTTTCAAAATTGTTTTATATTTCTGCCAACACTGTTGAGACGTGCAAATGTTCACAACAAGATACAAATAACAGAATTTCCGTTATTTCTAAAACGGAAACGAAGAGGAAAAGTAGGTAAGCGGAACACAGTATAATTTCTAAGCAAAAACGGATCGAGTTGACACCGAAGACCTTTGCCGACGACCTTGTAATTGTATATAGGTTACTAGGCTACCGCACGCCTAAACTCTGGCTATTTCAAGGGATCCTAAGCAGGATGGCGCCTGCGTACTGAAAACGCCAAAGACACAGTTATATACTTTATTAGACATTTTATAGCTGTTCCAGTAAAAGAATTAAATACCTAAACGGGGTGCACAGTTGACAACTGAAACTTCCTTGACTACGCCCCTGTTTATTGTATATATATCTTTATATGTAAGCATGCCGTGTTTTGATTAATCACTAGTTTGCCTATGCTGCACTCCTGCTTGTTACTTTCCTTTGACAGCGGGACTGCCGTAAGCATATTGGGCCCATATTTTGATCATTAAACCTTTCGTCGTATTAGTGCATGATGGAAGAGCGATCGGCAATATTTTACATGGGTGTTTTTATATTAAAAAATATTTTGAAACAATGCCGTAAACTGTGTTCTTCTTGGATTACTGAGATAAAAATGATTGATACAGCTTCTAGAAATTATAAAATAGTAAGTTTAGATTCTAGATTACATTTTTTACGTAGGCTTAGGCTCAGGCTTAGGAATACGCTTAACCCCTTCTCACATTGAGTTGCCCATAGGCAACTCGGCGCAGTGTATATACATTAATTAATATATCACACAGTGTTTAACAATTGCAACAGATATACATAGCACTAAATCACTACAAGACGTGAGAGCCCCCTCGGGCTCGAGCGTCAAGCTCCTATAGCTGAGTGGTGATGGTATACGCCTCCCACGCCAGTCACTGGAGTTGGCCAAAGTGGGAATTGTACAACACTATTGACAATAAATATAAAAATTTAATGACCTGGCCACCAAACCTAATCAAAAGCTTAAGCATCTAGTCCCTAAAAGGCTCTGTCACAGTCTGCAAATCCTCCTGAAGGCAAGCTTAAAATTACTCGGTCCAAATGCTTAAACGATGGTCTAGATTTGTATGAGGTTGATAGAGCTCGGCAAGTAAGCTTAATCAACACCTGCTGTTTTATAGACACAGTAGTAATGGCATCTCTGAAAATGCAGATGTATGTAAGCCCTTTTGATGTTTTATGTTCGTGGGTATGATTGTAAATGGTAATATATTTTAAGACTGTGATTTTGAGCATTTAATAATGAATAATACTGTATTACTGTGAAGCGATGGCAGCAGAACGCTGATTAGTATTTAGCTATTGATTGATACATCCCTCTGAAGGTACATGCTAGGTTTTTGCAAATCTAGAGAAATACTGAAATATGTGGATTTACATAGCTAGGTCATTTATTTTAGCAGGTTTGTTACTGAGTAAGTACTAAGTTACGCAGCTTAACGAACTGAAGGTCTTTACAGTGGCGGATCTATGTGGGGGCACCCCGGCCGTGGCCCTCCCAACAGCATCTCGACAAAAATTATATAGAATGTCAAATGCTGTTCTACGAATTAAATTGAAATCCATAACCGCTAATGCTAAAACATTTTCCGAAAATAGCAGGCAGTCCCAACTCATTCAAAACAGAAACGGATATTGCTGAAACTCACTGGATTTTGCTTTTTCAAAACTGAATTGGCTTCCGAATCCGAGCCTTTAAATAATTGAGTGAACGTAAGGAAGTCGATTTTATGGCAATAGTTCGTGATTTGTGGGTGGGTCAAAAATAAGTTTAGTACCTGTGAAATTTTGCCCCCCCTTCATTTTGAGATCCTGGATCCGCCACTGGGTGTTTAGTTCGAGCTCACCCGGAAATTCAAAAAATTTAAGTTCAGCGATCTATCGTAATTGGACTTGCACCACCTGCTACATTGTGCAATATCGATGTGTTGACATATTTAACGGTACGGACACAGGTGGTAGTACATTAATATTAAATAAATTAACGCGTCAATGTGTCTAGGACTTTGTGTTAAGGTGCCGCTGGTGTTGTTAAACTTTCTGCTATGGGTAAGTCAAGATATATGTTAATTCTGCGCTAGATTGTGTGCCAAAAACGTGAATAGCATTTTATTTCATAGGTACGTTCTTATCCAACTTATTTTTGGGCAAATTTACGTTGTACTCGCACAATGGTACCAGTGTCTTGCATATGATTAGGATTGCAAATATTTGAACCATAACAAACCCAAGACTGAAAGTTTGAAATTACCTATATACAGAGACTTGGTATGTAAAAACCTTATGCTGTGCTGATGCTGCACATCAGTTATAACACTGATGTATATGTAGTGCCTTCATACGCAGCAGCAGCAAAACATGGGAGAACCAAGATACATAAGTGTATAATGTTTAGGTTCCTATAAAGCATAAAAACTCGAAAATTCAGCAGTTGATTGTGAGGCGGTGGGTTTAGTGGTATCGCGCTAGCTTGAGAATCTGTCCACCATGGGTCAGGGAATTGAAATCCCGTAAGAACGCCCCTCATATTCGCTGGAAGAACAGAACTAAAAATGGTCGTACCCTTACCTACCAAATTTATCACAAGGTTTCATTAATATCTCCATGCATCCGCATGTCACATTGCCCAGTCCGAGACCCAGAAGCATATCTCTGGTAGTCGAGGAAGCAATTAAATTCCCGCCTTACGGTATCAATTAAAGCCCGCGTACCCTTAGTTGAAGAAAGAAAACTGATTGATCCGAATTTATATTTTTTGTTTTTATGAATATGCGTATGTGTCAGTTTTGGTTCAAATCAACGTTTTGGGTTTCTACAACACATATTTCATTATTCACAGTTGCCAATAGTTTCTTGCCATTTGTTTCAGCTCTGCGGCTTAGCACTGGTCGGCTCTGGCTTATATATTTTGATCAATCCTAATGCTGAGTATCTATTAGATATGATACATATTACAAACAGTGAACAACCTATAATGCGAATTGTTGCGTACATGTTAATCGGTCTCGGTTGCTTTGCGGTAGTGATTGGTTTCCTTGGTTGCTGTGCTGCACTTAAGGAAGTGCAATGTATGCTAATTGCGGTAAGCACCAAGCCTTTATGTGATATATGTAGGTTTATAGAGCAGTTACGTACAGCTTAATCTAGAAAGGACAGGACAGGTCCAAAAGAACCAGTAGTGATAGGTTAAATATATCAACGAATAGTTGCATCCGAGTCCGGGTATTACAGTTATTCCGGGTATTCGAAAAATTTCGGGTCCGTGCCCTGGTTTTGATTTTGGGAAATTCTGGACCGGCTCCAGGTTTTCAGAACAAAAATTCTGCCGGGTCCATTTATCTATTAGCAAAATGCATACGGACAAAATATCTGAAATACAATGCTCTATTTTAAATGTATTCCTTCAAATGTTCGCATTTCAAATTAAATTAATATTTTCTACTGGAATTGATATAAAAATATCGTTGGTTCTATCTCGCAAGATATCTCAACTGGCAACTACGTGACCAACGTTTTGATTAGGCGGCTAGGCCGGTATCAGTAAATATACTAGTGCTTCACTACTGAGAAGGCGGTTGTCCCACTGGGTAAAGCCCCGCAAACTCGATTTGCTCTTAGTTGAAATCCCTAATCGGGATTTTGCAAACTGTTCATCATTTGCAACACTTATATAAATTTTAACACTTATTACATCAAACACACCTTTCGGAGAAATCTTCAGTTACAATGGTCAGTTAAAACACAGCGTAAGCCCCATGATACGTATACATGTTACGTATTAAACATTCGTATAGGACTAATGTAAGGGCTGCCGATAGAGCTCCCTGCCACTTTCAGGGTTGCCTACTGTTTGAACAACAGTATGAAAAAACGTAAATTTTTTGATGCCATTTTTGTAGCCCCGTACTTATCGGTTACTGATCCCCACCATCGTAAAGCTGACCTCTTCGCTTGAACATGAGTGAAGACAATATGAAAAATTTCGGGTTTCCAATTCGGTTATTTTAGCCGTTCCGACTCCAGATTCGTTCGTGTTACGTTTTATAAACTTCCGGAAAGGGAGTTTTTCGGTTTCGAAATTGAAACCGTGTGTAAACATCCCGGTAAAAATTCCCAACGGGACTGACACCTGAATTCCTCTTTGATTATTCCTTTAGTTTAAGCCCATTTCTGGAAAGTTAGCGTTTGTTTTAGTCCAGTATCTTTTGCGATGCAAACTGCTAAAGCTATATTGCGTTTTTGAGTGCAAAATATTTGTTTCAGTACGCTGGGATATTAGTGCTACTGCTATGTGGTCAGATATCTGCTGGCGTGTTGATTGTTATCTTTAACTCAAGTGTAAGTGTTTCTGAACTATCGTTTCATATCGAGAATTTTATCTAGTTTTGTGTATTATGCTAATTCACATTTGTACACGTGGCGTAAATTGCTGAGCACCAGCACCAGTGTAGTTAATTAGGTTGGCCTCGACTTTATAGTTTTTTTATATATAAATGAGACGTGTAAATTTAGTTGGTACAGATTCTTCCGTGAAATCTTACTTAGTATGAATTACGTGGAAAACAGGACAGCATGCTATTCGATATCCTCTATTCCGCCGCATCTGTTGTATCATAAGCTCATGTTCAGTTGAGCTGGTTTGCTTTGCTGTTGGCCTATTCCAGCAAAATGTGTTATACGTACTTCAGTTTTTCAATGATTAATTCATCTTTTCCGCACTTATGGATTAAGACGGTTAGCAATGTACATATTATTACCTACTCATGTCATACAGTTTATAAATACTGGGTTGACGTTAGCAACGTATTTCGTTCAATTAATTAGGTCATTGAAGGAAGTTTA
The DNA here is from genome assembly GCA_030248215.1 of Enoplolaimus lenunculus. NCBI lineage: Eukaryota > Metazoa > Nematoda > Enoplea > Enoplida > Thoracostomopsidae > Enoplolaimus > Enoplolaimus lenunculus. The sequence goes on from JASANG010002395.1 coordinate 14,920, forward strand.
CGGTTTGACTATTATTATATTGTCAAACGTCGGTATGATAACTCGCCGCGTATTGAACGCGTACTGGATAGAATTCAATATTACGTACGTTAGATGAATCACTGGGAAGATTTTGCACTGGAAGGGAATTTGTGCTTCTTTCCTTACGTGCCGAATGATTCATTTACGTACTTTGGGAGACTTTTGAGATGGTTCGATACTGGAGGGGTGGGGCACTCACGTAGCCAAAACGCAGAAACTCGATTGGCCCCTCGGTTCAAGCTCTTAAATTCGCGATTTTGCTCTTGGTTAAGTATTTCTGCCTTGTTGAAAGTAATTATGTCGAGCAAAATTATCTTATTGAATTAACACTGTTAGTTTGGATTTTTCGTTATATTTCAGTTAGTAAAAATTTTAGCAGCTGTACTGGCCCGAAAAATTTATTGCTGCAAAATATCTCCACTTGTCAAAAACAGTTTATGGTATTCCGAACCAAAACCGTAAATATCCGGTATCCCATAAGTGTATACCGGATATCGGTTTTTTGCCGGAAACTAATTCGGAACCAGATAACCGGTCGTACCCTGTTTACATATTATATTCGATTGGTGGGACATGGTTAAAAAGAATTTTTTTAGAAAACAGTAAAACCTTGTCGATAAAACTAACGCGATTCTCTAGATTTTCCCCGGTTGAAGCCCACACTCCGTCGGTACCCAGTGAATGCCCAAATTTCTGGCTAAAATTAAACAACATTTTTTGTGCCATTTGAGAATTAATAACAGTAGTTAGGTTTGCTGTAATAGTTAAAGATGCTTTATTGTGTGATTTTCTTGGTAACGTAATATCGTGTTTCTTGTTTTCTGTTTTGTGGTGCTGTAATTAAAAAATAAATCAGGGAAAATAAATGGCTACTTTATTCTAAATATTTCTTATCCTTTGTTGTGTAGAGCACGGTTGTTATTTCCAGATAAAAACCGGCATACATACTACGATATTGGATTTTATGGAAAATGATTACATGCCGGGAAATCATTCAAACTCGGTAGTGATTATAACAAAATGGGTCGACAGACTGCAGTATGACGTAAGTCGAATTCATTTTAAAGAAAATGTTTTTGCAATGAAATACGGTCTTTTACAACAAGTGTTTGATATAGAGTTTAAATGTATTGCTTTGGCTATATTCCCAAGAACCAAATTCAACGCAAAATGTATACTGACATAGAATCAAAGTTTTGGCCAAGGTTGTTGGGTGCGACCGGATATCTGGCTCCGGCATAATCTCTAATTCCGGTGTAACAGACCAATTTTCCCCTTAACGTCAAATTTTTTCACAACACTTAAAGATATTTAAAGATATTTATATATTTTAACTGCTTAATTTCGCTTCATTTCCGGCTCCAAAAAGTTTTGTTGACCGCCGCGTCCGCTATTTTTTCCTTCGGCTACACCCTGCTCGGGATGGTTCGACGATACAGTTCTTCGATTGAATTGATATGTTCATGACATTGGAAAATAACTACGTGGTGATTTAAGGGGTGCTTTCCACAGCATTGATTTGGCCTACAAATTGCTGTATATCGTTGAAGAAGATACCATGACTCTATATTAAATTGTAGTCTTTGACTAAAAATCACAATATTTAGCACAAACTTTTACGCGAAATGATGAACCGCATATTAAGTATCAGGCGCTGGTATTTTTTATATCCGGTTGCACTCTGATAACTAATCTATAGGATGATTACACACTGTTGCTTCTGTTTGTTCTTAACAAACTTTCCAAGTTGGTTTAAACTTACCCTTCAAACTAACAACGGGTTTTCATTTTATAACACCTTTCAAGTTAAGTTGCTTGTTACTTGATTTTATTCGTGAGCCCATCAACAAACGTCCCCTGCCAAAAGTTTATATTGTGAGACACAGGTCGGTATTGTTAGAATACTTGTGAGTTTCGGTTTGGCGCAATGGAAGCTGTTATAGCGTAGTAAAAGTATTTTTGGCTCTAGGTGAAATATTACAAATCCTACATGCATACGAACTAAAATCTTATTTCGCTTTAATCAAAGTTGTAATTTCTGGATTCATCTTCATATTGTTTGTCGTATGAAAACAACATTTAAAATAATCAAAAATTTGGCTAATCTGGCGTTAAAGATGTGTTACTTAAGGGCTAATTAGAATTTCGTTAGCACTTCAGTCGTGCTTGTCTTTGCTACTATTCGAAAATTTGTTGAATACTTATTATCGGTTGCTAATAAATCTTCTAACTGTTGTAACGGTTAGCAAATTGTAAGCAGTTATTAATACAGTACTGTATGGCATGAGTCATTACCTTTTAAAATTTTGGCAACACTTATTACTTTACAATCGACCTTAATAATACGGATGTGCCGATTAATCGGTATCGGCATCACCATCGGTAATAATCGGCAATTTTCATGAGTATCGGCATCGGTATTGCAAAAAAATTGCCGATTATTTGCCGATACTTTTTGCACATAACAGTCAGTTTGAATGCTATCGGTTTCATTTTTGGGCACATATCAATGTGTCCGGTTAGGAAAACTGATATTTTTCTTGCGTTTGTGTTTGAAAAAATTAATTGAAATGAACCGTTCGTTTAAAATTATAATTGTTTATGATGGTTAGGTTTTAAGTCTTCATATAATGATGTAATGTAGTATATATCCTATCTGTTTATTAAACATGGTACTCTAAAGTAGGAATTGGCATCGGCACTGGTTCGGCATCGGCAAAATTTCAAAATAAGAATCATCATCGGCAAAAGTTTTGGTATCGGCGCATCCCTACTGAATAAATTAGTTGCTTGAAGGTGCGGATGCGTAGATTTTAATTTATTTTACAGAATATGGACACTTGAGTTTAAGTTGTTTGTTTAATTACTTAGCCTTGCAGCATTTTTTGCTAAGCCATGATGTGTTTTAGTGTGTGCTAAATATTGAAGAACTATAGCGAGAATTTAGTATTTTATTGTATTTTTAGCAAGAATGCTGTGGCGCAGAAAATTCAGATGACTGGCGAGAGTCTGAATGGTACGATCAGAAAGGAGCCTTTGTGTATGAGAATGTTCCAGAGTCGTGTTGCGTACAAACGGCAGACAAAACATCATCGCCATACCATTATGTCCCGTTGGATTTAGAACGATGCCAAGCAGAAGTAGCAAGCGATTACAGCGGATATCGGCATACAACGGTAAGTATACTTTTTGTTTTGAAAAGAATTTCGTTAATCTATACTGTAGCACGATGTACTGTTGAAATTGAGTTCTGGTTGAAAACAGAGCTGTATGTCAATTAATTTTTTGTTATACGATATAACAGGATCAGAAAACGTTGTCACCCGGCGGCCAAAATGGTTGGGTCGCCGCCTTACTTTAGCTGCAGATAGAATCAGAAATGGTAGCGTTATTGAAGTCCGTGGTCTGATAACTTTGCACGCCTTGCTTCCATTGTAATCTGTGTATCTGCCAAGCCACTTTATCAGTCATTTAGTTGTGCAATTACGTTTTGAAGTAATATTAAAATTCGTCATAACAAGCAGAGGCCAAGGCGATTATATTTTTGCTGCTGCAGACCTTCTTAGTGTTTTTTAATTTATTGTATTTACGGACATTCGAAGTAATTTAAATTTTACTTTTGCTAACTTTTTTCAGGGCTGTGTGCAAAAACTGGAAGAATTGTTCAGCAAGCATCTTCCTGTGTTCCTTTATATCATTATTGGTATTGCTCTTGCGCAGGTGAGCGCTGGTGTAGCCAGAAATGTTTCGGTTTGGGTGGGTGGATACGACATGTTATTATTTATTGCAATTCCAAGCACGATCATCAAACCAATTTGTTATTTCACAAATTTTTATAATAAAGAAACGTTCACCACTACCTTTCTAAAATTTTACAAAAAATTTCACGGGAATACGACTGTTCGCTTTCGTACCCCTGCAGATTAGTAGTAAAAGTATTACATTAGTTTAGCTGCAGTTGACGCTACACTTGACAATTCATTATTATGTGTGAAGGGTAGTTATTTAAAAATGGCTGTAGCCATAGCAAGCACCTATTTATCATTAGCGAGTTATTGATTTCTTAACGAAGTTTTTGAAGCAGTCGCAGTGGGAATACACGTATTGAGCGAAGCTCGAACACACTTGAGGCCTAAACCTGCGAATCTACTTAAATAAGTTTCTTGTGTGATGTAGGAAACCTCGTCGCGCAGAATAAAAATCTTCAAAAATTTTGATTTGTTCAGCGGTATCAAGGTTTTCTTTGTATAAAAATAGAAATAGTTGAACTTTTTACTACGAATGTCGTCACGAAAGTTGGCAGGCATTTTGTACGCAGTGCACCAGAAACGAAATTGAAGTGAAATTTATCCCTGTGAAATCTGCGTTGGGTGAGGGCTTGATTGATATTTTAATTTTTCAGGTTCTTGCCATTATATTGGCGTGCTGTTTATGTCGTGGTATCTCATCAAACCAACACGGCGAATATGTGTAGCTGTGATTCGTAAACTACTAAAGCATAGTTATGCACCAATAAATTTTTGGAATCAATTGAATGCTCAGCTTGTTTCTCGACAAGGGTTTAAAGTGGTATGTTTTGTTTATAATTTAAAAATTAAAAACGTTTGGTTCTTGGATTAATTTAATTGGAATTGGATCAAATTTGAAATAAAATTTTTGTTTGTTTTACAAATTTTTCGATTATTTGTACAGCTGGTCATTATTTTCAATTTTAAGTTAAGTTGCATTTGTAATTTGGTTTGTGTTAAAATTGGAAATATCATTCGAGCATGAATCAAATTTTAGCAAAAATTCCAACGAATCCTTCGTGCACATCTGATTGAGAGAGATTTCACTTTTTTCAATTCCTGTATAATGTTATTGAAATGAATGTACTACGTACATTATCTTGCAGTTACTCCACCGTAACCGCTGTAGATGGTGCAATATTTATGCATTTAATCTCGTGCAGTAATATCGTATATGTTTTGATCTAATTGCTGTTTTAAGTGTCGCCATGTTAAAAGTTTGGCTTTAATATACGTTTGTATTTATTTTCAGTCAGGTGAACAAATAATATTGGTTTAGTTTACGAAATTGAGGTAGAATAGGTTAAGGAAATCGTGTTTTCGGCGCCTATATGGGAGACTAGACATGATACAAGTAAATATGACTCAGTTTTCGATTTCATGACATCAATTGACTAGGTTAAGACAGCTTGTCAGTGCTAGTGTCAGTAATACTGATTCTTATGCTATGGGGCCCGTATTCTCAAATGTGTGTTGCATCTGGCACCTTTGGTGATAGGTCTGGTGAATTTCGAACCAGTGAATGGTGAAGTTCAAAATTCAGCACATTTTTTCGTATATGGTTCCATATACTCATGTACCATTTTTGTGTTCAACAACTGCAATAATTACCAAGCTTGAAAACCTATTACTAACTGTTGATAGTTGCTATACACATTTGAGAGTATATAACAAGCTTGTAAACGACTGTACTGTTTGCTTCGTCGTAATTTTAAGATTCCGTTGAGTTTAGGCTTGGGCTTAGGCTTATGATTTGATTATTTATATTCTAATATTGCTCACAGTATGTTCGAAGTATTCTGAAGCAAGTTATTAAATGGAAATTAATCATTTCAGACCGAAGTTTAAAAGAGTTGTTGCGCCAGTGAAATTTTCTTTGTTGCATGGACACTGATTTGCTGCCATTTCACTCAGTGCATATATTTACATTTTGTTTTAAATGGTTTTACAGTTAATTTTTGTTTAATACTTAACTTATCTTTATATTATATAATTTATAGGTAGATTATTGTTTAAGTTTCATCATTCATAAACGTCGGCGAACTCTGATGAATGAGATTTAGTTTTAAGATTTTTTTTAATTTTAGTTCACTACCATCGAATCGGATTCTGCAAAAATTTGAGATTCGGATTCGGTTGTGGAAAAGCCGAATCCAACAAAGTTCGGCAATATGTTTTTTCATTTTAAAGCAATAAAATTTTTAAATACCTTGCTATAAAAATCGGTGTTTTTTATTTCAGGTGAGAAATCTCAGAACTGACGTCGGGACGAAACATATTAACGTATTAAAAGTTATACGGCTGGCATTGCGTTGATATTCTGAAACAAATTATATCTGAAATTTGCAACATGCAGGATTCGGATTCGGTTTCGACAAATTAACACTGGATTCGCATTCGGTCAAATCGTGGATTCGGTGCCACCCTGGCACAGCTTAAGCACAGCATTACGTATGTATTGTCTAGCCAATTTCAACTCATTCTCCGAATCGTTGCACAAAGCCGTTTGTGGGTATACCAGGATGCAACAAGAATTCCGGTTCCGGCATTTCTTGACCTTCCAATTTCAGCTTCGGTAAATTTTTACCGGAATTAAAAATTACGGTATTAAATTTTGGTGGATGGAAATTAACGTATTTTACTAAAAAATGACGATAAAAAATTAAATTGATTTAATTAGTATAGTATACAAACCTTGACAATCGCCGAAAATAAACCATCGAAAGTAGATTGTGCTTTTGTGGATTATGAAAATTTAAAATACGTCAGATAAAGTGAAAACCTTTCTAAAACTAGGATTTTTTCACCAATAATATTGCAAAAACAGAATTAAAATGAACGTTTGAATGTCATGTTTTTGTCATTTTCCGGTTTCGGTTCTATTTTCGGTAATTTGTTCAAGTTTCGGTTCCGGTAAATTGTAATTCCGGTTGGACCATGGGGTATACGTATTATTGCAATATTTTGTTAAATAATAATGCATACATATATGTTGGCAACTAATAAGTCAAATAAGGTTAGAAGTGTATGTATATATATCAGGGTGCAACCGGAATTGCAATTTACCGGAACCGGAATTTGAAAATTTTACCGGAACCAGAACCGGAAAGTGAAAAATGCATTTCACCAAAAATTTCATTTTAATCGTATTTTTTGCTCTATTATTTGTGAAACAACCTTAGTCGAACATAGGTATTTATTTTATTTGTTGTATTTTAGATTTTCGTCGTCGACTGAAGTGAAATCCACCATCAATGGCTTATATTCGGAGTACAAATGGCTTTCAAAAGAAATTCTTAAAAATTAGCAAAGTTAAGAAAACGGCCAAATTATAACACCGGAATTTTTAAATCCGGTAAAAATTAACCGGAACCGGAAGGTGAAAAATGCCGGAACCGGAACCGAAATTCCGGTTGCACCCTGATATATATATTTATTTATTTATTTATTATATAATATATAATATAATATATAATATATAATATATAATATAATATATAATATATATTATATATTAAATATTTCTATATCTGTATATATATGTAAGTTCGGCTTATGGGATGTTTATTCCAATATGTATTTTCTATCTGTAGTAGATGTTTTAGATGTTTTTGCAATAATTAGTTTTCGCATCAATTTTGGTTCCTGCTTCAACTTAGGTCAATTTTAGTTATCGATCCTGTTTATTGCATCTGAATGACGGTCGATGACAGTATTTTAAAATATTTACCCGCACGAAATACCATATATGTTAAACCTAATAGCTATGCAATGAAAAAAGTCTATATATTGCAAAAAATGTTGTTGCAGAGTAAACAGTTCCTAACTCTTGTGAACCAGTTTTAGGCAAACGCAGGCTGGGGGGACAACGGAAAAGACCCGAATTTCGAGCAGTATGTATATATTTGAATTTTGTGTGTATGTATCATTATTGTTTTTAACGCCTCTGATACGTATTAATATGTGGGCCAATGTTACTTTTAGGGGCGTAACAGTAGATTAAGCGTATCCCTAAGCTTAAATCAAAGCCTAAGCGTTGCAAAAGTGTGTTTCTAAGCCTAAGCCTAAGCAAAAAATGTAATCTAGGATCTAAACCTACCCTTTTATAGGCTCATCAGAAACCTGGACGCCTCTTAAAGTAACATGGGCCGCGTGTATGATTCTAGGTTAATTTTAGCCTTACAGTTTCATGGAAACAGAAAACGCATAAAATAACTACTGGCATAAGACTAATACAATATTTTCTGCATATATTAAGACTTGGATATACTGCAACTCAACTATCGATAGTTTTAATATTTGTTTTCAATAAACATCATGTGAAAGTTACGAATCTGAAATTCAGCATATTAGTAGGTTGAATTAACGGCAAGCTATTTTGCTAGCTTGTCTTCCCAGGTTATAGTTGCGTACTTAAAAGTTACTCCACGCGGGGTTGTTTTTTTCGGGAAAAAATTATGACTGGAAAAAATGAATTTTTTTACATTTTTTCCGAAAAAATGGGGAAAAACATTTATTCCGCTAATTTTTTCCTGGCCAACAACCCTGGCTCCACGTATCAACAACTGGTGATAGGTGCTTCAGAATCAATACGGTCGTCTAGATGGGTTTTTCCGGTTCCGCCGAAAGTGTATATTTTGTTATTTTGGGCGTGCGTGCGCTGTGAAGTGTTGTTTTTACTTTTCTTCAGTATATATGCATATCTGTGTTTCCTGTATAACGACTGACATTAGCCATGATGTACTGTGACGCTTATTATTATTATTCTACTTAACTTTTATTGTGTCCATCAGAACCGGTGTCGTATGGTATTTTTACTCCCGTGAAAATTTACTTTCCAGTAAAAGTGTAGTATATGGCAGTTGTAGCAGTCATTAGTTTTCAGATCACACAAAAGAAAGAAAATTAGATCGACGCGCAAATGAGTAAAGATCAGGGTGCAACCGGAATTCCGGTTCCGGCATTTTTTCACCTTCCGGTTCCGTTAAATTTTTACCGGATTTAAAAATTTCGGTGTTATAATTTGGCCGTTTTCTTAATTTTGCTAATTTTAAAGAATCTCTTTTGAAAGCCACTTGTACTCCGAATATAAGCCATTGATGGTCGATTTCACTTCAGTCGATGAAAAATCTGAAATACAACAAATAAAGTAAATACCTATGTTCGACTAAGGTTATTTCACAAATAATAGAGCAAAAAATAAGATTAATATGAAATTTTTGGTGAAATGCATTTTTCACTTTCCGGTTCCGCTAAAATTTTCAAATTCCGGTTCCGGTAAATTGTAATTCCGGTTGCACCCTGGTAAAGAAGTATTTATTGGGTGACAGGGTGTAGTTTTGCCAAAAAATTGCGAACAACAAACTTTTTGCATGAGCTATGTACGAAACAATAAGACGTGGTTTAAGACGAGTAAATGTTCAGTATGAAAAGTAACAGTACACTGTAAATTTCAATGAGTTAATTAATCAACTCAGACGAATAGTTAGTTATTTTTGAGTTATGTCAAGTTTAAGTCACTCTGAGTTGAGCTGATTTTCACTGTGAGTTGAGTTGATTCCGGGGGAGTTGATTAATTAAATCAGAATGAGTTAAATCAACTCTGAATTTTGAGTTCTGATTGTTCTAACTCAGACTGAGTGATCCAACTCATTCTGAGTTAAAAATCAACTCACTGGAATTTGTAGTGTAAAAACACAATATGGTAGATATATTAGATCAAGTCCGACCTTAAGAAGACATCAAGTAACGTTTTTCTAATGACATCATGTCGAGGTCGTATAACCTACCATTTCCACTGTTGATAATTTAAATTCTGGCCAAAAATGTTCTAAATTTATTAGGGTAGCATCAAGCAAGTCCCTTTTTTATAATATCGATTAACGGTTTCGCTCTTAGTTGAAAGGGAAAATTGTATTTTTACGGCTCCGATGTAAATTTTTAAAATAGTAAAAATACCATGTGCTAGATTTACTACAGGCGTAAATATGTCATATGGTATTTTTACTGCGGAGTAAAAATTCTATGACAGTAGAAATACAATATTAAACCGGTATTTTTTCGAAGTTAAACTTTGGAATCAGACCGGATTTTGGTACCTTTTTAAAAAATTCATTTTAGACCACGTAACAAATGTTGTAAAATATCATATTTAAATGTTTTTGCACGCGGAATTTTGTGTTTCTATAATTTTTGTCAGAGTTTTGTGTTCGAAAATAGTTTTTGCTACAAATGACTTTATTTTTGCGCAAAAAATTTGGTTGTGGTAGAATTTTGTTCATATGTGGCAGTTCTGGTAAAAAGTGCTAATTTTTGGTTATATTGTTTGTTTGGCATCAAAATTATATATTTTACACGTATCTGTGTCGTAGTTTTGAAAATTTGAGGTTCATTTAAATGCTCTAAAAGAGGCCTAATGCTTGTTATGTAACTGTTGCAGCTTTGAACCTTTTAAACCTATATTTGGTTATGTCTATATGGGCATAATCTGTCATATAGTCTTTTTTATCCTTGTACACTGTAAACTGCAGTGAGTTGATTTTCGCTCAGAATGAGTTGAATCACATAGTCTGGAGTTGGGCCTATCTGAAGTCAGAATTGTAAGTTGATTCAACTTAATGTGAGTTAATTGACCAATTCAAAAGGAATCGAATCAACAAAAAGTGACAATTAGTCAACTCAAAACATGTTAATGCTTATTGTTATTAACTCAGAAAATACTAACTCGCTAGCTGAGTTGAGTATTCAACTCGGAATTTACAGTCTATATTTTGGGCCCATGTATAGAACAGGGCCGGAACAGTAGTACAAAACATATTCCTAAGCCTAAGCGTATGGACGAGCCTATTCCTAAGCTTAATGCGGGGTTCACGTTATAACCGGGGCAGCAGGGACACGTTTTGTCCCATGTTCATTTGACATCGACATTAATTTTCGGGCTTCTATTCCGTGTGAACAGACAAACTTCAAATATCAGGTGACAGTGGCCTACAAACCATAGCTGTCAAATAAGCAGAGGATACAAAGACAGGTATATCATATGATAATATAGGACAATCTATGGAATATCATATGATGCTAGAATTTTGTTGCAAATATACTATGACATTCAGCAGGACAAATCCAGAGTTATCATAGGATAGTCCGCTGCATTAAACAGGGAATGTTATGTGATACGCTGTTAAGTTGTTTAAAAAATAAAATAGGCGGTGCGTTTTGTATAAGTTTTTAATTGGTCATGTTTTAAAATCACCGGCGGTATCTCCCAAACTGACTTGAACCTGGACTGTCTGCAGCATTTCTGCATATGCTAACCGCTGAACCACACAGTTCTTGGAAACATTCTTTAAAATATTGTCAATGTAGTGATTTCAAAGTTATGTATCTTTTGCTGTATATAGCTTTATTGATGTTTTATAATACATATATTATGCAGTTTAAATAAGAATATGTAGTCAGAGTAAAGAGACGTACAATTACATACTTGGACAACAGTAACATGTTTGAACTATACAGTTTACTTGATGGTCGGTCAAACTGGATTGGCGTACTGTTTATACACTAAATGTTTATAAACTACATCGTCTGGCCCTCATAAATGTGCATAACTAGCATTAAACGTGTTTGGTGAATGGGTTTATCTGGATCTGCGAATATCATATGATACTACTTTTATAAGTCTGTTAGTATCATATGATATTTGGTGGTACGTTTCATCAGCACTGCAGTAACATTGTAGACACTGCCCCAAAATTCATATGAGATCGACAGTCAAAATAGCAAATATCGTATGATGTTGAAGTACAAACCGTGACCGATATAAGATGATAGCAGACAACAACGGGTTTTCAAATATGATATAGGGTTTACACACGGACAAAATGCTACCCAATAGTCTGATAGGGACAAATCGTGTCCCAAGCTGCCCTGGTTATAACGTGAATCCCGCATAAGCCTAAGCAAAAAATTAGTCTTAAGCTTAAACTAACTTTATTATAGCCCCTCCGGAAAACTATCCGGCCCTGTTGTATACATGGGCCATTTTTTGCACTGGATGCTATTTTCCAGTTGTCGTTTGCGTGTTGTAAAATAAAGTTTCGTTTGTTTAAAGAAAGAATTGAGCATGTAAGCCCGTTTAATTTCCAATGACTATCGATATTCATCAGCAAATGGCGTAATTTTGCAGGAAAAATTCAGGGTTCCTCGTGCAAAACTGGACTTCGCCGTTTGGCCCGCGGAAATTTTCGAGTTGCTACCCGGTAGTTGTAGTAGTAATAGCACATTTTGGCGAGCAGCGGAATACATCAAGCGCGACGCGTTTTTCCTATACGCTTTCGTGTGTAGTGTAGTGACCCGAACAAGAGGTTGGACTGATATTTATTTGGCATCTCTAAGGTACTCCGCCCCCTGTTATTCGGTTACGGACTGCTATTTATTTTTAACCCACGCTCCTTAACCCTTCGTTACTGCTATACGGTACTGCAACTATCCTTTAAATTATAAACGTTTACGTATTTGTCTTGTTTCAACATCAACAGCTTAAGCGGTAATGCAAGGTTACACTTAGGAATGGACTTTCAAAACTTGAGAACGCTTTAAAGTTTCAAACTCAAATTATTTGGCCCTGGAATATTTATGCGCTACTAGGGATAATTGATCTATGGACTATAATTAGTATATGGTTCTTTGTTCTTGGAACTAAAATGATTCAAGTGTATATAGTTCGAGGGAAGGGTTATATTCGATGGAATCTCTATTGCAGTGGTTTAAATAAGACAGGACATGCCCAATCAACTCAATTTTAAGTTGTCAACGCAAGTATTTATTTAGTAGTCTGTAGCAATCTTCTAAACTGAATACCCAGAACTATTGAGGTACTGTAGTGACTAGTGAGTGACCCGAATAAGAGGGGGGACTGATATTTATTTCACCTCTCCAGAGGAAACCCCTTTTTGTTCGGTTACGGACTGTTATTTATTTTTATCCCGTCCGCCGCCACTCTTTGGTACACATATATCCGGTATTGTAACTAACCCTTGAATTGAATGTTTATTTGCCTTGTATCAAAAGCTTTAGCCACAATGCAACGTTATTATTAGAAACGTACTTTGAAAACTTAAGTACGCTTCAAAGCTTTGAACTCACCTTTATTTGGTTCTGGAATCATTTATGCGCTATAATTAGAAATAATTGACATTTATGGACTATAATTAGGGTTTTGGGACTCTATCCGCTTACGGACTCTTATTACGAATACGGAATTCTATTGATTGTGAATCAAAATGGGGACTCTTCTTATTTCCCCACGCCCTCTTATTCGGGTCACTACAGTACCTAGTAAAAGTTATTTTAATTTATATAATATGTTCCATAAGATAACTGTTCGCCATGAAAATAAGCCAATGTAACTTGGTTGATAATTGGGTGCTCATTGTGCCACACATTCTATATACTGCTGAAGATCGCCTCACTGAAAAAAAGGTGAGTCAAATTGACTGTCTCCGAAATGCGCTCTACGGGACTACACAAACTGAGTCAAATTCGATGTCCGCCAGAGTCAAAGGTGCGACTCAGTGAGCCGATTTTGCCTCTGGCATAGTCGAATTTGACTCAGTTTGTGTAGTCTCGTAGAGCCTATTTCGGTGAGAGTCAATTTGACTCGCTATTTCTTGCAGTATAAAATTGACCAGAATTTGAAACAATTTTGCAAACGTGTTTGTTCGTTGACGAGTCAACTGCACTGCAAAAAATGGTGAGTCAAATTGACTCTCTCCGAAATAGGCTTTTCCTGACTAATTTGACTCTGGCGGAGTCGAATTTTGACTCAGTTCATGTAGTCAGGAAAAGCCTGTTTCCGAGAGAGTCAATTTGACTCACCATTTTTTGCAGTGTGCACTGAGACTGGCATATAGGTTGTAGCGCAATATTAATAGGTTCACTTGGAGTGAAGAGCCTGCACTGTCGCTGGAAGTGAATTCGCGTAAAGGTGCATCGTAATACGCAACTTGCGAGTGGAGTTTGTTTTTATGTAAAACATTTTTAGTTTTGTAGAATATTTTTGCACATTGCGATTCCCAACATTTATTTTAACTTTTACTGAATCTGTGAAAAAAGAATAGTGTGAATAAGAATTGCGTTGGTTTCAACTTTCCGTTTACACAAGCGGCTCTTATTCTCAAATTGATACATTAACTGTCGCATGTATAGAACAGGGCCGGAACAGTAGTAAACGCATATTCCTAAGCCTATTAACCTAAACCTAAGCCTAAGCGCAAGAATGAGCATATTCGTAAGCCAAAGCCTAAGCTTAAGGCTAAGCCTAAGCGCAAGAATGAGCCTATTACAAAGCCTAAGCGTACTTAAGCCTAAGCCTAAGCCTAAGCAAAAAAGTTAGTCAACAGCTTTAGATGACTATATATTACAGACGCGCAGGAAAATGTTCCGGCCCTGTTCTATACATAGGCTCATTAAATTTGGTATCTGCGTCCAAACGCTCAAACTTACATGAGTAGGGAACTTTCTTGTTGCTAGCTATAGTATAATTTATCTGAAAACATATACTATACTGGCGAGCTGTGACACACTGTTATATATGTAATCAATTAGGACCAAGGTATTTATTTATAAGAATAAAGAATATTAAAAATAACGGAAACGGATAATGATTATTAAACAAAAACGGAAAACGGTTTATTGAAGTATAAACGTTTCAAAGAAGTTTTAGTTTTGTGGCGACAAAATTGATGCGTGCAAATATTAATCGAGATTTATAAAGTTAAAAAAGTGACGGAGGCACTGAAATTTTTAAGATTTTGGTTGAATTTCGGTATTCCTTTCCGTTATAGAAATACCATAAGTTCCGCCATATTACGCTCAAATTTGGGGACATAAAATCACGTATATATCACGCAATTTTTCATTACAGAAATGCTGCAATTGTTCGAAATGAAATAAAAATTACTACCAAAATCAAAAACATTTGGTGCATCAGCCACTTTTTCTTCGTAATTTTACAAAGCGCGGTGAATATTTGCATGTCTCAATTGTGCTGGCAGAAAAATAAAACATCTTTGAAACTTTTACACTTCAATATCCGTCTTGTGCACGTAACCGAGGACGAAAAAGTATGTGGAAGGTTGAGCTCCACTTCAAGCTTTTTGGCTTCCTGAAAAAAGTTTTGCCGTAATATCCGTAGTTTAGAATTGAATCTTGAATATACACTGATGTCAGCACAGGAAACAACAGGTTTAAAACTCCAGTTCGGCTCCGATGAAAATTTGTTAGATGTGCCGGCCAATGTAAAAAACAGGGGCATAACAGCATTATATGCATATGCCTAAGCCTAAAGCCTAAGCGTAAGAATGAGTTTATTCCTAAGCCTAAGCCTAAACCTTAGCCAAGCAAAAATAGTCTAAAGCTTAAGTTTCCTCTACTCTAGTCTCAATGAAAAACGTTCCGCCCCTGATCTTTACATGGGCCGATGTTCCAGCAATTTTAGTATTAATTAAAATATTTTCATATTTTTATGAACGTTGTTTTTTCCAGCGAGTTCATTTCTAAACTTCGTGCAATTATGAAAACAAAACATATATTATACGCAGATCAGATTTCTCAAATAAATCTTATAAAAGAATATTTTGCGAAATTATTGTTAAAACTTGCATGTTCAGCTTTACTTTGTTGTTTTAAATATGCTTCACATCTGGTTCCGGTTACGGGAAAATTTATTGACCTCTGTCTCAGGTCTTCGGTTTTTGTTCGCCGGATGTGCCATAATCATGCGGTCAATGTTACTCTTAGGGCGTAACAGTAGATTAAGCGTATTCCAAAGCTTGAGCCAAAGCCTTAGCGTTGCAAAAATGTGTTCCTAAGCCTAAGTCTAAGCCTAAGCAAAAATGTAATCTAGAATTGAAACCTGCTCTTTTATAGACCCACCAGAAACCTGGACTCCCCTTAAAGTAACATGGGCCATAGATGCTATACACAGTTGAGAATAACCGTTTAGCAATTCCAGTTATTTCTTTTTGTTCGCATTAATCAACAACACGCCGTTTTCATTTAACGTCGCCTTTATGCTGGCTAAATCCACATCCGGCGGAACGTGATACGTACGGTGTATTTCTCGTGTTATTGAACCATACTGGTCGTCTCGAGATTCGTGACTGGCGTCGATGATTACTGTATCTTTTCCGGTCGAAACCTACAATTTCAGTTTTTTTCAAATTTGTTTCAACCGCAAACATTTCTCATAATAATATTATTAATTTTAAGCTGTGATCTGATATCCAATTAGACTCCGTACCCTGAGGTCGTGGAAGGAAGGTGTTGACAATCACCCACCACTTAAAGTTGGGACTTTGGCACTCAAGCTGCAGCGTATTCGCATATTTATCTATACTATTAAAGTTGGAACGCCCCACATACGTATTTTGAGCAGCGGTCCAGTACAGTAGTAAACTTTGTTTTTAACAATATAAAATTAGTTCTACGAAAAAATTAGGACCTATAACTGCTAGCCAAAAATTCTGTACGCGTAAGCACGTATTGGATAACTATTTCTTCAGGGACATTGTGCTTATGGTAAACATATACATTGTGAAAGCATTTCGAACCCGGCACATTAGGAAAAATGCACCAGCGTTCAACTATGTATTAGGGGCGTCTAGATTTCTGGAGGGTTTAGAAAATTAGATTTTAGGTTACATTTTTTGCTTAGGCTTTGGTTTAGGTTTAGGCTTAGGCTTATGCTTCAGGATACATTTTTGCAACGATTAGACTTAGGCTTAGGCTTAGGAAAACGTTTAATCTGTTACGCCACTAAAAGTAACATTGGCCGCTACTGGTAAAATTATTATATACTGAGCATTGTGTTATTTTAAATACACTGTGCTAAAAGTTGATCTTAGCACTGCTCTTTATGAGAGACGGGGTGAGAATATTAAGTAAAGGGTCCTTACGTCTCTGAATACCGCTCGTTTTGTCTTGGGTATTACATAAAAAAGGCATTTTTTTCTAGCTTTGCTCGAGATTAGCAGCAACATCATCGGCAAACCATTAAGAAGTTTCAACCTCTTCATATGGATGAGGAAAATACGTTGAATAGGGTCAGGATCAGTGGAGCAGCAGCCGGCAGGACAGTCGGGGGTCACCCATTTCTGTTCTTGCGTCAGAATATTGTGTATAACATAGAAGAGAAAATTTTGCTAAAAACAGCGATGTCTCTACATTACAAATTTAGTATTAGTTTGCATATAACTTATCGCTCACTTCGCTTGCAGTGTGCGATGTGTATTGCACTATTATTCGTCTAGAAACCTCCATAAATTAGAGCAATGAAAATTTTCTGAACCGTATGTCTAAAATATATACCTAACTTTCTGCTATTTCTGTAAAAATATGTTAAAACGGGGAGTTGGCATACCGGACCCCCTCTCCCGCATCGAGAAAATTCTTGTTTTCGCCCTATGCGAAACTCTCTTGACCTCGCTTCCGTCCGGAGATTTCAATGCAACCCCTTCATCCGATCGCCAATCAGAGAACAAGTATCCGCGTCAGCCAATCAAAATTGTGTTACGCAGTTGGTGAAAAAAATCACAAACCTGCAATTTGATTGGAGGAACATTTCTACTTTAGCCTTGTCCAATATTAGTAATTACACTTTGGAATAGCTCAATTCGGAATTGGCTTGAATTGAATTCTAGGCTACAACATACGTACTTTTGGATTTAAAAAATAATAACAAACGCCTGTTCAAACTTTACTTTAATTTCATTCGGTTTGAAATATTGAACTTCAAGTCCGACTTCAAATTTGTCCGCTGTATCAACGACTTTGACAACGCCATCATGATGCTGTAACGGCCAGTCCCATGTATCTGATTTCCAGTTATGGGCAACTTCGACTTTTTTCGCTTCCATAGTCTTTGGTTTATGTTCAAATGTTAGTTTAAGTAAAAAACATTAAACTCAAAACAGAACATTTTAAAAGTATTAAAATAACCGATTTTGAAATATTTACCGAATTAAAAAGAAATTTAGTGTTAAAATTAAACATGTATCTTATTGTCAAGCAAGCCAGAAGGGGTTTATGAAAATTTATACGTACTGCATTGACCCGAATAAGAGAGGGGTAATAAGAGGGGTCCCCATTTTGGCTCAGAATCAATAGGAGTCCGTATCCCTAATAAGAGTCCGTAAGCGGATAGGGTCCCTAAACCCTAATTAGAGTCCATAAATGACAATTGTCCGTAATTGTAACGCATAAATGACTCCAGGACCAAATAATTTGAGTTCAAAACTTTAAAGCGTGCTTAAATTTTGAAAGTACATTCCTAAGTGTAACCTTGTATTATCGCTCAAGCTATTGACCCAAGACAAATAAACGTTTAATTCAATGGATAATTACAGTACCGGATATATATCAGTAACGAACGGCGTCGGAGGGTGGATTAAAAATAAATAACAGTCCGCAACCGAATAACAGGGGGCACCCTCAGGAGAGGCCAAATAAATATCATTCCCTCCTCTTATTCGGGTCACTACAGTATTTAAAAGATGAAGTCAATAATTTTAACCGAATTTTCTTCAAACAATAAATCGAAAATAATAATTTCAATTAAGAGGAATTGAATATAATATTTAGGTATCGTATTTTTGAATTGAATTTTTATTGAGAAACACGTCTTACAAAATTGAACAAATGTTTGAAAAATTATTGAATGGAACGAAATTTTAAATCTAATTTATGAATTTTGCATTGTAGTGACCTGAATAACAAGGGGGACTGATATTTATTTCGCCTCTCCAGAGGGCACCACCCCTGTTATTCGGTTACGGACTGTTATGTATTTTAACCCGCCGTTCGGTACTGATATATATTCCGTATTGCAACATATCCGTTGAATAAAACGTTTATCTCTCTTGTATCAAACCTTGTGCCATAATGCAAGGTTATGCTTAGCAATGTTCTTTCAAAATTTAAGTATGCTTTAAACTTTCGAACTCTACTGTATTTGGTACTGAAGTCATTTATGCCCTACAATTTGGAATAATTGACCTTTATGGCTCTAATTAGGGTTCAGAGATTCTATCCGCTTACGAACTCGTATTAGGGATACGGACTCCTTTTGGGGTGGTCATTTTTTTGTGGCTTACGAAACATACTGGATGACAATTTGGGCCCGCAGATATTGGCTAAAATTAACAAATTAACCATCATTTTCACTACCTAATTTCGCCTGACCTCCGGCGGTTCCGTCTCCTGTAAGTTTCGATGATCTCCGGCTTCGTCATTTTTGACCTCCGGTTTCACCTTGGTATCTTAGGTTGAACACCAGGATCACTTACCTGAAACGTTTTCTGCGACTTTGTTAACTCAAACCCGTATTTAAAATCGAAATAAATTTTAAAGTTACAGAAAATCAAATGAACACTGCTTCAAGCTTCTAGCGTTTTTCATGAAACGTTTGATATGAAACTATAACAAGACATTGTCCAATGTAAAGAACAGGGGCGGAACAGTATTATAAGCATATTCCTAAGCCTAAGCCTAAACCTAAACCTAAGCGTAAGAATGAGCATATTCCTAAGCCTAAGCCTAAGCCTAAACCTAAGCGTAAGAATGAGCATATTCCAGAGCGTTTACCCTAAAGCAAAGCAAAAAAATAGTCTAAAGCTTAACCTTACTCACTTGCTGTCCCATAGAAAACCGTTCCGCCCCTGATGTTTACATGGGCCTACGGTTGATATGAAATTATGACGAGACTTTACTGCCGATGTTGTGGCTTTCGTGGCGTATTTTTTAATAAATTTCATTGTTTCATAGTGATTTTATTGAAATGAAAACAATATAAACTTCGGATTAAAAATATGTCTATGAACCAGTGCCAAGGTATTTATGCCAAAATCAACACAACGAGCATTACAGATTGGCATCGGATACCCGGATATCCGGATATAAACAAATATCCAATGCCCATCACTAGCCAGCATATTGTATGTTTGCGTCTAAAAGTAAGACTTCGGAGAAATATTATTTTAGATTAAAATTTTTCAGGATAATATATACAAAAGTATAAGAGTTGACGTACGATATGGATCGAGAATTTTAATTAACCAACTGTGCATACTAACGACATAATGCTCTCAGTCGGTGGAAGATTGTCAAAAATCAGGCCAAAACACAAACAATCGAAGAAAAAACAAACAAACAAACAAACAAACATACATACATACAAACAAAAAAATTAACTAACAAACCTACAGGCCGATGTATAGAACAGGGCCAGATCGTTTTCCGGTATGGCTATAATAGAGTCAGTTTAAGCTTTAGACTATTTTTTGCTTAGGCTTAGGCTTAGGCTTAGGCTCAGGCTTAGAAATAGGCTCATCCATACGCTTAGGCTTAGGCATAGGCGTAGGAATATGCTTATACTACTGTTCCGGCCCTGTTCAATACATAGGCCAACCTACAAATAAATTGCAAACATAAAATAAAATTAATTTAGTAAAAAAATCCTATATATCATAGTTTCCACTGCAATATTGTAAGAAGTTCAACATTTCAAAATGCATAAATGGCTTCTGCCATCGAAAAACAACAAATTTTCTGACCCTCAAAACAGAGATATCCGTTGTACCTCAAATTACCTCTTAATATTTGATTTTATATCATCGGCAAACTTTCTCGAACAAACAAAAGACCTTTTATATAAACAGTTTAACCCATTTCTCTTAACCTTAAAAATGTGTCATAAAGGAAAAATTATTTGGGTGATCGGTAAACACAAATAGGTCTGAAACATTGGATGCCGTGACCTCGTTCCAGAAATATCTTACTGTCATTTGGACAGTTCCTTGTTTGACCTCCCACTGTATAAAGTAAACCACCTTTAGGGCCAAGCAAATTGTAAACAACGATAAGGCTCTGTTACCACATACGGCCCATGTTACTTTAAGGGACGTCCAGGTTGCTGATGGGTGTATAAAAGTGTAGGATTAGATTCTAGAGTACATTTTTTGCTTAGGCTTAGGCTTAGGCTTAGGTTTAGGAACACATTTTTGCAACGCTTAGGCTTAGGCTTTTACTCTATTGTTACGCCACTAAAAGTAATATTGGCCCCACATACAAAGTTTATGGGAAAATGAACAATTCAGTTCAAGTACTGTTATAAGTATTATAGGCACATTGTAGCCAGCATAACACCTACTAGCGGTTAATAATCAGTGACGGATCCAGAAATTCCTGGTGGGGGGGATGCAAAAGTGGAATATGTTAAGTATTGACATGCATGTATATATGTATATATATCGCTAACGAGAAGAACCTCAAAGTTGAAAGATGCACTCATTAAAGCGTATGTTCCATAAATTTCTAGCCTAAGATATGTTGGTTGTTACTAGGACGAAGAGGTCTTATGTTGTTTTTGTCGTATTTTCAATACTCACCATAAGTGCCATTATAGCTTACATTGGTTTTAAACCCTGAAAAAAATTTACACTCGGCGGCCGGGGACAGAGATGCACCCTACCCCCCTTGGATTCGCCCTTGTTAGTAGTACGTACGGGTGTCAACCGGACACTTGCCTCTGGTCGGCTTCAGCAGAAAATCGAATTTCCCCAAACGAATTTTTTTGCCCAAATTTGGGCGTTCAGTATAATGAATGCTTCGGTATGGTAAAATACCTAAGCAAAAATAGCTATGGCGGCGAACGCTGTTAATATTGGGTTATTCATACTTTTGTCTTCAAGACTGCGAATTTTACTCTGGCTTATATAAAGCCTTGTACCCTTTTTTGAGTCAGTTTTTAGTATAAGCCTTTTCTATCGTATATTCCTATATCTAAGTCAAAGACCAAGCCTAAACCATGGCGTATAAACCTGTAGCCAAGATTTAGTCCTAAACCTAAAGATTAAGCAAACATACACACAAAAAAGTATATCTGAATTTATTCAGATAAGTGTTTTCTGTGGCAAATCTGAAAAGTTTTGCTGATATTTAAGAATTTTTCTAAATATAACTGGAAAACGTTATTTTCAGACTTTATTTCAAAACGTTTTTTGGAAACGTTTCTGTTATAACAGAAACACTTTTCAAGTGCACCTTGCTAATCATATTTCTCAAATGTAACAAATTTTTTCTTAAATATCAGAAATATTATTTTGAGTGTAGTCTAAAATAACATGGGCGTCCTATCAGGCCCGTAGCCATGGTTTACTAGTACTGCATTCACATTTACCAGCGGTGTTCTATTGCTTATTTATAGAGATTTAATGTTGGAAACCAATTTTTTATTGTTACTGTTCTACTGATGACATTGTATTGCAACGGCGTTTGCAAACTGTTTGCGATTTGTACAACAACATTAAAAGAAAACATGTCAATGTAAAGATCAGCGGCGGAACGTTTTTCTATGGGACTGTAATAGAGTAAGCTTAAGCTTTAGAGTAATTTTTTTGCTTGGCTTAGGCTTAGGCTTAGGCTTAGGATTGACCGAAAGCATGATAAGATCAGCGCTATTGGTCTTTTGACCTTTATTTACACACAATTTTATACATTCACCAAAAGGCTTTATAATAGGTTTAGATAAATTCACACATAGCGGTCATGTCAATTCAATGGCGTTCCCACAAGGGGGCATTGGGGCCCGTGTCCCCTCTCGTAATATGGCTGGTGCCCTCCAAAGGACGCCGACAATATTATTCATTGCCCCCATCGAAAATACAATTTTATGCGGACGACTGTTTGTCTATTCTGTATACAGAAGAATCAAGCTTAAAAGTACAATAACCCTAAACAGGCGGTGATAAATAAGGTCGTCATTTTGAGTCCCAATCAATACGAGTTTGTATCCTCATTAGAGTCCAAAGAAACAATTTAATAAAAAATTGAATTAAAAATAAATATCAGTCCGTAAACCGAATAATACGGTGTCATTTCAGAGAGACAAAATAAAAATCAGTCTCTTACTTGTTCGGATCACTACACACTGTAAAACATGGTGAGTCAAATTAACTCTTTCCGAAATAGGCTTTTCCTGACTACACAAACTCAGTCAAATTCGATTTCGGAGAGAGTCAATTTGACTCAGCATTTTCTTCCAGTGCAGTAAAAGCAAGCTTACGCCGGTGCATTTAGAACTAACAAACTCAAGCGTATGCTAGTATAATGTAACACTTCTATACGTGTCTGGGCCAATTAAAAGAATAGGGACTGAACAGTATTATAAGCATATTTCTAAGCCTAAGCCTAAGCGTAAGAATGAGCATATTCCTAAGCCTAAGCCTAAGCCAAAGCAATAAAATTTGAATAAACCTTTAGCTTA
>JASANG010001315.1:0-37957 GCA_030248215.1 Enoplolaimus lenunculus
CAGTTTCACAGGGCCAAATTTGGCTTTTCCGTCTTTACCACCAAGATTATTTGTACCGGCTAAAACTATGATATCCTTTGCATAGCTACCGGTAAGCTACTGAACAAGTTGCACTACATATTGCAATTTTACACCTGGAAGCGCTACTATGTGCAAATTTCGCATAATCGTTTGACTTATACTTTTAGCGTTCAGACTTTTAATCAATGAGTCGCCAATAACGAGCAAATCAGGCAACGCACGAGTGTTTCCTCGAAAATATTCGCGCATAGACATAAGAATTTTGCCTGCTTCGTTACGCGGAGGCCCAAAAAATGAATCAAAGGGGTTGTTTTCAACCAAAGAACGGGAACCAGTGTCAAGCAAAAAGCTCAATAACTCGTCGTTTTGTGTAAATTTTTCATAATCCAACCGTAACATAATTTCTCGCTTTACTAGGTTCCACCAAACAGGGTGACTATTGAAAATTTGCTTGCTTAGCTTTTTCTGTTTTTTGCCGTCAGTTTCAGACCTTATTTGCGCTGCAGAACTCACATCTTGTCCAAGAGTAGCTTTTGAATATTGATACAACTGTTCCACTGTTGACCATGAAGAATCGAAAATATTGATGGTAGTAGGATACAAGTGCGAGAATGGATGGCTTGGCCCCAGGTACTTGCATACAGCCTAAAATCATTAAAAAAACAAAGCACCACAAAAACCCCACCACTGGTATCACCACGACTGGATCTACTACGAACGCCTCGATACCATCGGGTGACACCAGTGCTAGGGTGGTAGCGAAAAAGAAACACTTTTTACTATCGACTTATTCTTCTTGTGCCCTGTATGATAAGTTTTCTGACCCATCAAGTAACTTTCAGCCTGTGCACTGGCGCGACTAAGTCCACGATGCGTGGTTTGCAACGGCTGGAATTTACTAACATTGCTAGATGGGACAAAAGCAAACTTTTGGGTGCTAAAAAAACGAACCGCAACATCTGATTTACTCGGCGCTACACGCTTCAGCGGGCTTTCAATTGGGTTCACGACCACTGCCGGCCAAGGTGGATAGCCTGGGAACTTGGCCAAAACAACTGAGTCTAACGGCCAAGGGCGACTGGAGCCCTCCGAAGTTGACTCCTTTCGGGCCGTCTCTGTTCGTTCAATGACTTGTTCGGAATGAGCAAGCGGTTTCATTGTTTGCAGCTCGGCTTGGAAAAATGCTGGTTTCACTCTGTCAATAGATAGCTTATCTATTCGACCATTTAGATTCAGAGTTACTGTTTTGTCATCCCTTTCAACAATCCGAAACGGGCCAGAGTAACGACTACTCAGCGATGACTTTGGTGAGTGATGTCGCACCCATGCGTGTGTGCACCGAGAAAGATCTTTCGGAACACACACGGCTGCGCGATGCTCACGCTGTGGAGCTGGAAACTCACGAATTTTGGCATATAATTGGTCGAGAAATTCTGTAGTTGGTACCTTCTGCGACGGTTCAGTCCCGATAAAGAAGTCAACTGGTAGTTCAACACTTGAACCGAATACCAACTGCGTAGGACTGAAACCGTGTTCATTAATGGTTGACCTAAGACCAAGCAAGACTAACGGAAGCGCGTTAAACCATTCTGACGACACACACGTCGCACGAAGTGAGTTTTTTAGAGTACGATGGAAGCGCTCCACTGCACCGTTAGAAGCAGGGTGATAAGCAGTAGTGCGTTTACGTAAAATCCCGAGGCGACTCATCAGCAAATTCCATACAGAGGACTCAAATTGGACGCCACGATCGGAAATAACTGTACGCGGAACGCCGAAACGGCTAACCCAGCCATGGAGAAACGCGGTGACGACCGACTCAGTCGAAATATCAGTCACTGGTACCACCTCGCTCCATCGTGTAAAGCGATCGATCATAGTAACCAAATGTCGATAACCGCAAGAAGGTGGCAACGGTCCCACCAGGTCAATGTGGACAGTATGAAATCGACCTGAAGTGGGAATTTGCCCTACCGCCGATTTGGTATGACGGGTAATTTTAGATTTTTGACAAGTTTCACAATGTTTGACCCACAACGAAACGTCCTTCCCGATTCCAGGCCAAATATAATCATTCTTAACCATTCGCAAAGTACCGCGAGGTCCTGGGTGCGACAACCCATGAATTTGTTGGAACAGGTGGAACCTCAACTTTTTCGGGACGAATGGCCGAAACAACCGATCGCACTTGAAAGACATTCCGTCGATGGTGCGCTCAACTACGATCGACTTTGTAGAATCAAAAAAACTCTGCAATTCTGCATCGTCCTTCTGGGCTTCAACAATTGACCGATGAAGATCAATATTGACGGTGCCAACGTAACGTGACAAATTATCAGCGACCACGTTATGGGCGCCTGAAACATGTTCAATTGAACAATTAAACTCAGAAATATACGACAACCATCGAGATTGCTGTGGAGTCGGCGCTTTCATCTGAAGTGCATGTAATACTGGTTTGTGATCAGTCAAAATCTTAAACTGCAACCCTAGCAACCAGCTGAAGTGTTTCAAACTGAGATATATCGCTAGTAATTCGCGATCGAAAGCTGATTTTCCGGATTCAAGTTTTGTTAATTTCCGGGAAAAGAAAGCAAGCGGTTGCCTACGAAAGTTCACCACCTGGTGAAGGACAGCACCGACTGCTCTCGACGACGCATCTGTTGTCAATTCAATACTAGCGCTAGGGTCAGGAAAACTCAAAGTGACTGCGCTTTTTAAGGCTTTTTTAATGTTATGGAACGCTTCGATAGCTTCTTTCGATAACTTAATAGCTGCTGTACTCTTACCTTTATGACCACATGTCAAAGAAGACAGCGGAGCGGAAATGTCCGAAAAGTTTTTCACAAACCGATGATAAAACCCAGCTGTCCCCAGAAAACTTCTAAGCTCAGCTACATTTTGGGGAAACTCGATCTTGTCGATGGCGTCGACCTTGGCTGGGACAGGACGTATACCGTTGCTAGAAACTTCAATTCCAACGAAACTAACAACTGGTTGGAAGTATACACATTTCTTGGCTTTTAACCGCAAACCATGTTTTTCCAGTCGCTGAAATACGTTTTCTAAGTGCGCTAAATGATCGAGCTCAGTACTACTGGCTATCAAGATGTCGTCCATATAAGCCTTGGCGAATGGCAGGTCCTGAAGGGCAATGTCGATAAGCCGCTGAAAACTTTGAGCTGCATTTCGCAACCCGAATGGCATTCTCCGATAAACAAAAAGACCAAATGGTGTAGTAATGGCTGTTTTACACTGATCCACAGCAGCAATTGGAATCTGATGGAAAGCACTTACTAGGTCAAGTTTAGAGAAAATTCGGGTGTCATGGAGTTCATTTGTTATGTCAGAAATGTTCGGCATTGGGTAACGGTCCGCAATGGTGACGCGATTCAATTGCCTGTAGTCCCCACAAGGACGCCAAGGCTCAGCGTCATCGCGTTTTGGTGCCATATGAAGCGGGACAGCCCATGGTGACTCGCCTCTGTACAAAACCCCCTGCTGCTCCAGTTTGGCAAAGTGATCACGGGCGATCTTGAGTTTCTCACCAAACAAACGCCTCGGTTTAGCAAAAACTGGGGGGCCAGTAGTAGTTATGAAGTGTTGGATCGGGTGAGTCACAACATCCGACGCAGAAATAGGTTGAAACAGCTTTGAGTACTTAGCCAATAGAGTCTCAACCGCGGAACATTTTGAAAACACGCAGCGAATGCAGTGAGTAGGGCCTGGTTTCGCAAACATTCTATTCGCCGAACAATCAACAAGCAACTCGTAGTGACTGAGAAAATCTCGGCCCAATATTGGATCTGCCACATCAGCTATCCAAAACTCCCAAGAAAACTTTCTATTCAATCCGTCGACTGTAAAACTTAATAACTTGCGCCCAACCGGTCGAATGGATGTCCCATTTGCTGCTTTCATTGAAGGTATGTCGTGTGGTGAACACGGTGTATAAGCACCCAATGCAGCAAACTGTTTTGGTAGCAAGCTGCAGTCGCTCCCAGTATCTGCAATAAAGTGTCCTACTGGGCTTGCGGCCACACGAACCGAATTCACTCCGGTGACTGCCGCACCGTCACCGGAGAATTTCCGTTTCCCGAGCGCACTACCCACGCACAAGGGCTGTTGCACTTACGAGCCCGGGTTCCGAAATTGAAATGGTAGTAGCAAAACCTCCCATTAGGGTTAAATCTACCATTGCTGCGGCTTCTCGGCCTGCTAGAATCCTGTCGATTGTTCGAAATGCTGCGTCTGCTACCGTTCCGGAATTGTCGGTGACCCGACCTACCGCGGCCTGCCTTTGTGCCTACGGAAATAACTTGCACTGCTTGTGTCAGTTGCTCTATTTGATCTTTCAAAGTGTCAACTTCACTCCGAACCAGGTTCGATGAGCTTGCTACAGCCGCAACGGTTGACGAAATCTTGGGTAAATGACAAATCATCTTGTCCGCCGCGTCAGCGAGCATCTCCAACGAAGTGTCACTACTAAAAGTACTGAGAACTACTCGAATTTCCGCTGGAAGCATCTCAAAAAATCTGAATCGCACAAGCTCCTCACTGTAAGGCGCAAGCTGTTTCAAATTACGTAAGGCAGAGGATGGTTTTTGATCACCGAGCATTTGCTCATTCAGCAATCTTCTCAACTTTTGTTCCTCTGTATCATCAAAATGCTTAATAATCTGATACTTGATCTGTTCATATGCCAGCGACACCTCTGCGCCACATTGCTTTAGTGCAGAAACAGGAACAACTCGGAGCAGGCTATTTTTACGCACTGTTTCACTGCTCCCAGAAAGCATCTGGTCAACAGTTTCAAACCATGTCCTGGTATCGCTTTCAAAAAAATCTGGCAACTTAATCGTTCGCCCGACTTCAACCGCATTCTGCGCAACCAAGCTTTGGGAAGGTGGCCTCACCGAATCGAGCAAAATCGACACAATACGCTCACCGTATTGGCTTACACGAGTCACCAACTCATCTTTTGTGATCGTTGATGGTATTTTAAAATCAGGAACAGTCTCATTCAGCAGCTTCAAAACTAATTCTAGATCTGCCTTGGTATATGGAGCCAAATCTAAAGGACCTGGGATAAGCTCCACGTCACCTGCCAATATGAGCAGCCATATCAAGGCACCTTTGTGTTTAGCTGATAAACGCAAGCAAGCACCAAAACATTCAGAACGCACTTGTTTCTTAAAAAATAGTGAATTTCGAAACAGAAGTTCACTGTACGGGCGCGACAGCGTGAATGACACTTGGAAAAATGCGTGCCAAAACCACGATCTTGTAAAAAAAGAATTTTTGGGACAACACATCGTTCCTGCGCGCTCTGAATTTGGTATCAAACGGGTAGAAAAAAACAACGCTAAGCAGAAACACATCTTAGCATTAAACATGATCAGCTCGTTAGCAGCGACTTTCAACCTACTGTTAATCAATTATTACAAAAACACTTCTTTCGCTTAGTAATTTGTTGATTTCAGTTTAGCCTAATTGTCTAAACAACTACTATTACCTGCTTGACTAATTCAATTAACACCGTTCTCAGAATTACGAGACACTAAACATAATTACACCCGGAATATAACAGTGCAAAAACCAACATTAATCAATTACCATAGTAGACCGATCTTGAATTCGCT
Source organism: Enoplolaimus lenunculus (assembly GCA_030248215.1). NCBI lineage: Eukaryota > Metazoa > Nematoda > Enoplea > Enoplida > Thoracostomopsidae > Enoplolaimus > Enoplolaimus lenunculus. The sequence goes on from JASANG010001315.1 coordinate 5,664, forward strand.
GACTTTCAACCACTCTTCTTCTAACGTGTACCGATATATCCGACACGAAAACCACAACGATATTGGTTTTGGTTGTGAAGTTGTTACGTAGGTGTTGCGGTAGTAGTATAATGCTGTTACTGTTTGCTGTTGTAAAAGGTAAAAAGCGCGTTACGAATTGTTTTTTGACGTTGCCGACAAAATTGTGAAATATTTGTTACTTGGACGAACGGGCTCACCACTGAAATGTTATTGCCAGTGCAAACTGTCGACAACAGATGATGATTTATTAGCGAAACAATATAAAAGGCAGCTTATACAACTAATACGAATACCACACAGCAATTGGCAGAGAAGTACTGATAACGTGAGCCTAGCTATTGCTTCCATACCTTTACATCAACCATTAGTTGCCTTGCCACAAGCTACACCGATATATGCAAATTAGCAGTTAACGGCAGGCGGAAGTATTGACGTTACAATAACATATAAAACCTGCAAAAACATTTCAAAATTTGCTTTTAGCATCTACAACATAATATAAAATTGGTAGATCAGAAACTAAGCATATGAATCGATGTCTTTGTTCCAATTCAGAAACTATATCAGTGGTGACCAAAATGGTAAAGATTTCGTACCTCAGTGACGTGCTCAAGGACTGGAGAAGGCTTAGGCTTAGGCTTAGGCTTCCGACTACGCAGTGAAATTTCGTAATCTCCGCAGCTACGCTGTTTGTTGCCGACTTAGCCTAAACTTGTGCAAACCACAGATGGGGATTAGCGGGTAAATATGACGGCAATTTGATTGATGTACTCGACTTACATATTAAACGTCTGTACCGACTCTCCCATACGCAACAATTGAACAAACCGCCACTTGTAGTTACATTGCTGGCGACAAAATGTTAGCACGTAACCAAGGGTGGAAGTATACTTGCCGCGCATCGATGTCTGTGACGTCCGTCACCGTTCGGCGTTGTACGTCACCGTCCGTCAACATTCGCCGATATACACGAGTACCGTGCGTATAATACCACGCGGTGGCACCCAGTGACGGACGGCGCCGGACATCATCATAAGTATAGCACCACGCTAACTGTCGAACACGCAACCGACATGTAGCAAAACACAACTGATAACAAAAGCAAGGTTGTTATAAATGTCCATATGCAAAATAGGGTGGCCCATCAATATATACGTATACCTACAAACACGTACACACTCACACATGCATAGATATATCCACATCCATACATAACCTTGACTCGGCACTGAGACTCGTTTGGACAAAATTTGAATGACAATGACATAAAGTGTAAAAATGTTAAAATTTGCTTCAAAATATCAAAAGCAACAGACTGCAGCGAGTTCTGCAACTCACGTGCAGACCGGTTCAGTGCCGTAGAGCGTGACCTTTAAACTACACTAGGTAAAAGTGCCCCTAGAAGGGACAGATTGTGATATGTTTCGCTTGAAGCATGTAAAAGAGTTTAAACAAGGGTTAATTACACCATAGATCAGTAGGTAATGCTTATAATATTAGCTCCATAACTTCTATGAAAATAGTTGTCATCTATATCATTGACGGCTGTCCTTCAGTGTTCACACGCTTGCGGTCAGTAAAACAAGAAACATATGGGCCCAGCGGACATTACTTATCAGCTTAATTTTAGCGTTTGTTGGGTTTTACAATGTTCAGTTTATAAGTGATTTAATCTAGCATTCTTCATTGGAAGACGATATTTTTTGAGTTTTAAAATATTATGTTTCTAAAACTTGATTAGTAAATATTTTAATATTGCAAGTTTACAAATTGCGTCTATTGATTATCGAATAAAAGAGGTCACGCATACGTGCTCGACTATTTTAGCTATCTTTACACAATTTGAGAGGAAGAGAAACTTCCAAATGTCCGCGACTTACTCCCGAAAACACCAAACTCCAAATTCCAAAGAATCCTCCGGCGCCAGAACAAAAGACTAAAAGGAGAGCCGAACCCAAAACCCCCTACCCTTCCACAAAGAGGAAGAACAAAAAAACACAAAACAAACGGCAAAAAAAAAAACATAGGGTAAACACGGGTTTTCCCGACACTGCAAAAACCTAGGATATTCCCGACACACTTAGATTGAGAGGCAGCTATCTCTGCAAAAGTTTATCAAAGCCAACTGCGTAAAACATCATTTTATAGAGCAGAGTGTATACTATTCATTTATAAACCAATCTTATTACATAGCTAGTTTTGTTATAAACCCGGTAATGTTATAAAACTGACCCTTTTTTTCACTGTTTTATGACTTTTGGGCGCTAAAACTTTCAGAATGTTTAGGTTGTATTTGACCGCAAAACATCAAATACCTTGTAAAATTTTTACGCCATAGCTACTGCGAGACTATGAAAATTGAGTCGCTGCCAAGATTCTGTTTTTATGTGCAAATTTCATCTAGTAGGGGCCTCAAAACTGGACTGACTTTTCCCGACATTAGGTGTTCAATCCCGACACTCACTCACGGTATTCCCGACATGCAGGAAAAACCCGACACAAACGAAACTTATGCTAAATAGCTTGAATTAGGTCCAAATTATAGCGTTTTAAAACTGCATTACATAATTTTACAGACTAATTGACTTAATACGAGTTTAATTATGGTTCGTGTAAAAATTTGCGGAAGAGTTAGATGTTACAATGAAGGATCAACCCGTCTTCCCCGTGCTCGCAAATCAGTAAGAAGTAATGCTAATCGCTCAAATACGCAACCAACAACGCGCAGTTGCAACGTTAACCGCGGTCGTGTCCAGCAGTGGCTAGAAGCTAACATGGAGGCTGCGCTGAATGAAATGGAACAACGTTATCAAAGCGAGTTTTCGTCCATGACTCGTGATGACGCGCTGAGTATGAATTTGTTTTTTGTTTTCGTTTGTAATTTTGTTAAGAAATTGTGAAAATCACCGTTGTTGCTTGAATGGTTAACTGTAAAAATTGCTCTGAATTTAGAAACAACCTACATGATACTCAGTGAACGTAAAATGCTGTAATAACAGATTGATCGTCTGTGTGGAAAAATAAATATGCTGTTTAAGTGTCAAAAGTAATTACCATTTTTTAATCGTGTATTCAAAATAATTCAATACTTTCGCATTTTGAAAAATTAATAAAATACCAAAGTTTGCTGAAGACAATTAAAATTTTTTGTTATATAAGTAACGTAGTTCTTCAGAAAAATTCAACGTCAAGGCTCTAGCGGCGACTCATACGGTCAAGCGCACAACACTTCGAAGTAGATTCTTGGATGGCTCGTTGAACTCTAAACACACGTTGGGTAGACGTCCGGTGTTCACACCCGAACAAGAGCAAGAGTTCACCAACCTGATCATCGAAAGACAAGAATCTGGATTCCCGTTCGATATCGTTGGTGTTAAGAAACTGGCGTATCAATATGCCAAGGTAAACAAAATAAACCAAAATTTTAGCGACAGAAACGAAATGGCTGGACACGATTGGTGGCTCGGGTTCAAAGCAAGAAACCGAGATTTGACTGTTAGAATTCCGGAAAACTTATCAAGGTGCCGCATGCTTGGCATGGCAAGAGAACGAATTGAAGAGTTCTTTGGACAGGCGGAAACGTTGTACAATAGGTATGGTGTGGCTGAAAAGCCACATTTGATTTTTAACGTTGACGAATCTGGGTTAGTTATTGTTCCTAATAAACCGGCTAAAGTGGTTGCGAAACGGGGTGCTCGCGATGTTTCAGTTCCTGTTACTTCTGAAAAAGGGGCCACACACACAATTATTGCTTGCTGCAGCGCTTCTGGAACTTTTGTTCCTCCGCTAATAATTTTTCCAGGATTGAAAACTCCTAGCTCAGGTGTGAAAGAACACTTTCCCGAAGGAAGCTTAGTAACATGCACAAAAAATGGCTGGAGCGACAGGCACGTTTTTGCAGATTTATGGCTGCCACATTTTGTTAAAAACATGCCCCCGATGGGCTCAGGTGAGCGATGCATACTTATTTTGGACAACCATAGCAGTCATACTACTGCGGAGGCGTTTGCATTAGCTCGCAAACATGGGATTGTTCTTATGGGAATACCATCACATACATCTCACTGTCTTCAACCTCTTGACGTTGGCTTTTTTAAATCATTGAAACGGTCTTACGAAACGCGATGCCAGCAATTTATGACGACGAATCCAGGGCTGTCGATTACCAGGACCGTGTTTGCAAATACCTTCCGTGCAGCTTGGGAATTTGCTGCGACCGCAAACAAGGCTGTTTCGGGTTTTATGCGTTCTGGCATGTATCCGCTCGATATTCGCGCATGCAAAGAAAGCGCATTTAAGAGCGCCGATGCGTTGTTATCAAACAATTGCTCACCGCAAGAGGATATCACAGAAAATTCACATGTGCAAGAAGATATCGCAGAAAATTCACATGAATTAACCACGCCTATGCGAGATCAAGGTCAAATACGCTCAGCAGCTGCTTTGTGTCAGGAATCAGCCTCGTCCGGCAACGCTTCTGAATATAGTTTTCAGCGCCATTCTTCATCCCAAACTGAAGAAATGCAATTGGATCAATGTCGCCGCCGATTGATTGGTTCGTTGGCCTATGATTACACCGCAAGTAGTCATGGTGTAGCTAGTTTTGATAAAAATTGCGAAAATACTGCAACAGTAGCGCCGTCGGACGGAAATGGTTTTCAAACTTTTGCTACGGAAAATCAGCGTACCTTCGCTGTATTGAATTCGGTAAATGGTTTAGATCCAAAAAACGCAGCGGAAGTACCAGGTTTGGAGCGCGAAGCGTCCGAAGCTTCCTCAGAAATGGATCATGTTTCATTTGCTAGTTTGGCAACACCGGTCAACGTTAACCGACGCGAAGTGTTAAAATCTTTATGCCGTATGCGAAAGCCTAAAGGTAGGTTGTTTTAAAGTTGCAAAATTATCAAGTGAAGTTTTATGTATAGCTGCAATATGTAGTGATAGAGCTGGCTAAAGTTATTTTTAGTTCACATGGCTTCTTATGTCTTTTTAATGTTCCGAAGAACTACATCAAAAGCACTTGTGCAATTTTCTTTGAGAAATCGCTGTGTTATTTAAACGGTGACTAATTTCCCTTTTGGGAACGGACTGTCTGCTAACACTATTCTGAAACATATGAGCGTTACGATAAAATTAAAAGTAAGCCTAACTTAAGCGTCAAGTGTATTAATAGCGAGTCTAGCATTTTGTTAATATCTGAATATTTCACTCAAACATTCTTCATTGTTTTAATTTGGTTTATGATATTTGATTGGTATGTCTACTCTTGAATTTAAATTTAGCGCATTTGAATCCTACTCCTGATAAAGATTCTGAAGCGAAATCCAGCAATCAAACAGTGTGCAAATCTTGCAAAATTTCATACGATGAAACTGAAGTCGAATGGGCTCGCTGCAATGAATGTATGATGTGGTTTCATTCTGCTTGCGGTTACAATTTCCGAACCGGTGCTTTTTTGTGTACAGACTGCTATCCTAAGTTTGAACATGAGGTTGAATTGCATAATCTTTAAGAAAATGAGTGTGTTTGTTGGTTTTAAGTGTGTTTTATTGTGTTTGCTTTCTAAGCAACTTTTTTAGATTTCATTATGTTAGAAGTAAATCAGGAAAAGGCGAATTTTCGTTTCTATAAAAATGTGATCACGGCTCAGTTTTGTTCGTATACAAAGAATGGAGCCGAGAAATCAATCGCAATTTCTAATGCAGTTGTAATAATTTGTAGGACATTCTATATCTTTAAAAAATACCTACTCATTCTATACTTCAAAGTATATAATATTACAAGTGTGTATTTCTAAACTGGCTGATTGGAATTTGCGTCATTATAGACATTTACTACCCGTTAATTCCTTTCAGTCACACTCTACGTCGACTCGATTAGTTGAAACAGTCAATATTATCAGTTAGAGTTTGATATTTTAAGTTTAAACTTCATCTATTTCTATTGTTTTTCAGTGTTTTATTAAGTGTCGGGAATAAACTTTCATGTCGGGTTTAACTGAGCGTTGTCGGGTTTAACTTAATGTTATGTATAGCGAATTCAATGTTTCATCGCTGTGTGTCCGCATTACCCGTGCTTACGAAAGGCATGTTGAGAGTTGTACTTTAGAACGCCTTGAAAACCCATCGTGTCAATTTATAGCTTAACAGATGAAAGTTCGTTGGGCCCATGTTTCTTGTTTCACTGACCGCAAGCGTGTTAACACTGAAAGACAGATGTCAAAGATATAGATGACAACTATTTTCATAGAAGTTATGGAGCTAATATTATAAGTATTACCTACTCATCTATGGTCTAACTACACACAATAATATCGACTAGCTATGGTAATTACATATTTGTAATACAATTTTTTCGAAAAATTACAAAAATCAAACTTTTAATAACAACTTGAGACGTTTAGCTGTCCAATATGTGTATGGTGTCGAAGCGGCTAATTAGGATATTCTATACGTAAGTTACCTCATTCCAGCTCTGCTTTCCTGCAGAGAACATTCTGCAAAACTTTCAAAAAGCGTGCATTCTCGATGCTTGAAACATAATATATTGTAAACACTAGCGTGTTTCAATGATTATGCGACGTTATTTTTAGTAAATTGAAGAAAAGCAAGCGCTATAAGCGAACTTCGAATCGATAATACATTGGAACGATTCATGCTTCTGATGGCCTTTGGTTTGCGCTGGTTTCAGTAGCCGGGCATAACCGTACTGTAGTGACCCGAATAAGAGGGGGGACTGATATTTATTTGGCCTCTCCAGAGGGTACCCCCCTTATTATTCGGTTACGGACTGTTATTTATTTTTAACCCGCCCTCCGCCGTCCTTCGTTAATGATATATATTCGGTACTGCAAGTGTCCGTTGAATTAAACGTTTAGGGCGATAATGCAAGGCTATACTTAGGAGCGTACTTTCAAAATTTATGTATATACGCTTTAAAGTTTCGAACTCAAATTATTTCGGCCTGGAGTCATTTATGTCTAATTGACATTTATGGACTCTAATTAGGGTTTAGGGACTATATCCGCTTACGGACTCTTATTAGGGATACGGACTCCTATTGATTGGTACTCAAAATGGGGACTCCACCTTTTATTCGGGTCAATACAGTAGCTGTTACGAAATATGAAACCAGAACGAGTGTTCGCAAGTTACATATTTCCCGAAATGATCGTAATTGCAAAAGCAAAATCCGTACCAATACAAAACAAAGCACAAAACAATCTAGGGTTTATGTATTAAGACACCGAATAAGAAAATTACCTGTTAGCCGTGTATGTAAACTGGTTAAAGTATTTTGCAGCAAACAGACACTTTTACAATGGGTTAATATGTAATTCGATAACATTTACAGGACCGAAGTTGAGTGAAGAAATACATTAGTCTACTGCAGGTTAAAGTTTAAATTTGTGTTTAACTCGCGGTCAAAAAAGTTTAAATTTGTGTTTAACTCACGGTCAAAAAAGTTTAAATTTGTGTTTAACTCACGGTCAAAAAAAGTTTAAATTTGTGTTTAACTCACGTCAAAAAAAGTTTAAATTTGTGTTTAACTCACGGTCAAAAAAAGTTTAAATTTGTGTTTAACTCACGGTCAAAAATATTAAAATTCCGACGTAAGACTACAACCACAATTACTATTTTGGACTTTCACATCGGTATGCTCAGTAATATTAATTTCATCCATTTTCCAATGACAACAATTACATACAATTAATATAAATTCGCATACCGTTCCCTGTCCAAAATTGTCGCCAGCCACTTACTTGACAGTCAACCAGATTCCGTCGGCGTCATCAGATATCAGCCCCAGGTTGCCCAACATGATAAGCTTGAATGTTTGCTCCAAAATATCCACACAAAGATAATATATAAACCCTTCAAAGGCTTTGCCAGTCGATACCCTTTAGTTACTTAAAACCAAATACCCGCAGACAGCCTCGCTTTTATATTCATGATGTAAACTACATTTCATCCACTATTATGCAAAATATTGATCCGATTTCTGTACGCGGTTTTACAGCTAATTTCCGCAGCCGGTTATTTACAGTTTGTAACAGCGCGCGAGCACAGAATCCAAACATGATTTACGGCAACTAAAATCGTTTACAACGTGTGTCTTTGCTTGTATCCTACTGATAATTCATTTTACGCTGCGTTTGATTTTTGTTGAATCTCAATGACGTCAACAACAACAAGTAATGACGTAGAACAATAATATTAAGGCTCACTTGACTTCATGTACATTAAATGTGTTGCGCAATGAACTCGACTGCTCTATACTATTACTCAATCTCATTGAGTCGCAAAAATTGAATGGTTTGCATGTGTTTACATATATATATTTTATCAATGAAACTGGGAAAGAAATTTGTTTTTAACGTTATGCCTTATTAAGCACAAAAACACAGAGTACAGTTGTAGTGTATCATGCATAGTGCCACATGTAAGTTATTGCTAATGATTTTTGAACGGGTGTGGATAAGATTTCGGGTTGCGGATAGCGCTACCAATTAGGCAAATGTTATAAGGTTTGTGTTTAGGTCAATTAGCGTCTGGTGACATTTTAGTTATTAATAAAAGGAATTTTTAAACTTTAACGGTCATGGCGTCGATGAGCCCACTGTAGTAGTTTTATTTTGGCGATATCAATGATGCAGCGAAGCATAAACAACTATCCTGCTCTAGCAGAATAAGCGTGTCATGTTTCATTGTTGTTATTGTTATGAAAATTTTGGGAACGTAACAGTAGCGACTCGTAAATAATAATGGTTCACCGCCCATACATGATGCACACATTGCTCGTTTCTGAATTTACATATTCAACAAAGAATCTCATCTGAATTTAATTCAAACGTGGCAGTATTTCAAGGAACCTACCAACAACAACACCATATCGACAGAGAAATATGACGCAATCATGAGTCCAAAAAATGAATGCAATCAAAAATACGAGGAATACAGTTTATATAAAATACAAACATTTAAGCCTACCTGAGTTCCAGTCAATGGCTGAAAAACAATTTGCTCAAAAATTACGTGTTCTGTTTCGATATTTACTGACTATTGGTATTGCTTCACAAACTGTTTTTTGCATAATATACACTCTGTTACACTAAACTTTCCGTCACAGCCTGCAACAACATTAGCATCGGAGACTTGTAGTCTTCTTCATAGCTGGTAACGAAAATTCTTAGCTCTTTATCAGTTTGAGTAATGCTCGATAGTTTGATCCAAAATTGCATAGCTAAAAGTCGGGGTGATGTAGTCGAAATGTAGTTTGGTACAGTTCTGATATGATATACACAGTTGCCATTTGATGGACTATTCTAAGATAGAATTTAGGGCACGTTGCAGCTTTAGCTTCATTTGTAAAGTGATTCAGTTTAGGCATGGTATAGATGATTTTCACATTATAAGCAAATATACGACAAGATACATCATTTAAACAAGATTCAATCTTATACCAAGGATAAAGTAGGACCTATGGCGCTAACTTGCGGTGCCCTGGAAGTAACGAAAAACGATTTAGATAACGTATTTGTAATATTGGCTCGTCGAAAAAATCTGTTTGATAAATATGCTGTTTACCATTTCAGCAGCTGGGCAAGTACACCAAAGCTGTTTATCTTATAATTAGTTTTGGACGCGAAACTGTATCAAATGTTTTGGTAAAACTATGTATGTAACATCTATGACATTTTCATTGTCTAGAAATTTTGTCCAATCAGTAACGTTCTTGGAGCTGAGTGCTTGTTGAAGGTTTTGAGCAGAATCCATGTTGTTTCTTTGTTTAAGGCTCCGGTAATTTCAACAGTTTCTAATACTAATGCAAAATATATTTGGTCTTTAGTTGTCTTTGCGTCGGTTGTAATTGCCTTAGTTTTGCTTTATAATGTTAGTACCACATTACTATTGGTTTGGGTTGCCCACAAAATGTCCAGACGTTTGTTAAAAGCGCTATAGTGTTCATAAAATGCTAACTGGACATTAGCACTTGACGCCATAGGGTATGTAATAGACTATGTCCGGACACCTTAATAAAAGACGTTCGAAGGCAAATAAATTTCACATTTTGAAATGCACTAAGATATTCTAAATATTCAAAGCAACAGAAACCAGTCAGTAAATGCATGTCCTTTTCGCAGTGTTTTTGGCGGAAATTTCAAATTTCGGCGAAAAAATTTTAAATTTTGACGCGAAATTCCACTTTAAAGGGAAAAATTTAATTTCAGACGGAAAAATCAGATTCTGGTGTGAAAATTCAAAGTTTGGCGGGAAAATTTAAATTTTGGCACCAAATTCAAATTTTTGCGGGTAATTTAAATTTTGGCGCGAAAATTTAAATTTTGGTTGGAAATTCAAAATTTGGCGGAAAAAGCAAATTTTTGCGGAAATTTCAAATTTCGGCGGAAAATTTTAAATGAAATTAAATTGTAACAGGAAAATTTAAATTTTGGCAGGAAAATTTTAATTTTGGCTAAGAATTCAAATTTTGGCGGAAAAATTGAAATTACGGTGAAAATTCTAATTTTGACGGATAATTTAAAGTTTGGTAAGAAAATACAAAACTTGACGAAAAAATTCAACATTTGGCAGGAAAATTCAAATTTTGGCGGGAATGGTTTTATATAACTCATACTTTTGGTATGCGGACATTTTCTAAAAACCAAAATTATATGTGGACATTTTGTGCAAAAGGAATACACAGCATGGACACAGTTGTGTCTATGGAAAAACTAAACAGGCGGACATTTCGTGTGCAACCTGTGAATAGTTCGTAATTCTGTGTGTTTATCATAATCACCAACTCCGCGTTTAAGTTCGTATTCCAATGACGCTAAAACTCGCTCTGCTTCAAGCAGACGTTTTTCCCTTTTAATCCGCCAAATATTACGCTAGACACAAACAAGGCGCTACATAGGAATAATATAACTTAGTTGCAACCTCTTCATGCGCTACGATGCCGAAAGTTCCTTTGTTAGGTACTTTCAGCACGTCCACTACGATAGCCTAAGCTGATAATGCACTAAGTCACCAGTATCCACCGTCACAAAGCAAGATTCAATTCCCAGAACAATAACCAAACCCCACATGTCCGTAAAGCTTCTCCGAATTTACAGACCAAAACCCCAGAAACCCCAAAAAACAAGCCAAAAGTAGCCCCGCTACTAGAATTGGCTTAACCCCGGAAAACCCTGAATAGCTCCACAGAACTCCTTATAACATCCACACAAACTTCCCTAGGAAACCCCCAATACTGACCGTAGTTTCCGCGCACTATCCACACAATAAGCAGATCCTTAACACCGATTCACCGTATACTCATATGGAGCTACCCGTGACTAAGTTTTCCAATTAATGCTCCTATACGTCGAAGTCTCCAAAAAATCGTATACAACAATCCACGCAAACTATGAAGGAACTCCTAATACCAAGAAAGCCAAAATTTAGCGCAACGAAACATAACTCGTAAACTATCAGAATGAATGCGGAGGCCGACTACCCTGGCCCCCATATTTTGTTGACTTGCATAATTTGGGTGGCTTTGTAAGTCTCGGGCTCTCACCAAAGCCAGTTTTCCAACCGATATAAACACATAACAACAAGAACAATATGTCAGCACCCCAAAACGCATAGCAATGATATTTAGCACCAAAAGCCTGACGAAAGATATTATTTAGTAGCCGCGCAAGGCCTATACTTCAATTTACATTGCGGCTCAGCCACCACGCGTAGATTTATAAAGTCACTCCGCCACGCATAGATTTATAATTTCACTCCATTTAGCAACGCCTAAGCCTAACTTAAGTTCTAACAGAGACCAGATGGAGCCAGGGACTCCCTTATAGTGTGGTTTGGGTTTCGATTTTAGCTTAGTTTTAGTTTTTAGTTTGAAATATGCTTTGGTGTGGCACTGCCAACGACACAACCCAAACCAATGGTAACATGGGACTGACATAACAAACATGTTTAACATATGCCAAGGCCATCGCATTACGAAAATAGCACATGCGTGCAACTACGTTTACTAGTAAAACTTAAACTCTAACGAGTGATGCAAAATAGGAATGTTTGTGAAAGATAAATGTGTCCCGTATTCTATTGTTGAGTTTTTCAAAGTTCTTGAATCCACACTGTTTTCCAGAACTATACCAAATACACTTGATACTTGCAAATTTGAATAAGAAACCATTCGACTTCCCCGTTATTCCCACAACTGTTTTGCCCAAAATGATCCTATTTTGAAACTTTTTGCATATTTTAGCCTATAACCTTCCCTGATAGTAAGACACTGAATGAAGTTCTTCAAAACTACGACATTTTTGGTGTTTTCGCCTCAATATCGGAAATCGAAAACGGAAAACTTTGTAATATTAGCAAGAAAGATTGAAAATCTAGGGGCAATTGATGTAAGAACTCAATTTTATCGGTAGAATACAGGCCCTAGCGTTAAAAATACAGTGGTTATTGGATCTCAGCAATGAACTTTGCATCATGATGTCGGCCCACGTAAAGATCAGTGGCGAAACGTTTTTCTTCGGGACTGCAATAAAATATATAAGCTTAAACTTTTGACTAATTTTTTATTTAGTCTTAGGCTGAGGTATAAGCTCCTTCTTACGCCCAGTCTGTGGCTATAGGCTTAGCAAAATGCTGATACTACTGTTACGGCCCTGTTCTCTACATTGGTAATGATGATGGTCAATAATAAACAAAAAGTTATATAAAATAAACACTACGAACGATGTCTGAAAATGAGTATATTTCAGTATATATAACTCAATAAAAATGAAAATATTACTGGTTTACGTTGGGTTCGTATTGACGGCCGATTTAGTCAATGCTGCATCGCAGAAATTTGCTTCCGATCTTGGAAACGCGTAAGCGATTTTATGAAATTAATGTTTCGCGTCGCTTAAATGTATACATGCGAACAAGTTTTTTTCAGTTAAATACTCACAAACCGATTGCCAGCATAAACTTAAATTTTAATTTTTCTTAAATTCAAAATAATTAAAAAATGTTTCTGATATTTAAAAAAATTTCTTACATTTTAAAAATATGTTTAGCAAAATGCACTCGGAAACTATTTCTGTTATAACAGACAAGTGATCGAAAAAAGTAATTGAACTGCAGCCTGCAAATCATTGAAGAAATACACGTTTTCCAGTGTTATTTTTAGAAAAATTGTCTTCAATATCAAAAAATTTTCTTTTTTGTCGCTGGAAATACTTTTCTGAATCAATTCACAAATACTTTTTGTGTGTGTGATCTATAAATTTAAAACAATTGTATTTACTCTTAAATTGTAAATTTTAAATAGAATCAACAGGTTAAATGGTGCATTCAGCATTCGGAGCTTTCACAAAGATAATATTTTCGACATGAATTTTATATGTCAGACTTCATTCAAGCTGCAAATTTGACACTTTCGATCCAAAATCATTAGCATGAGTGAACAAAAATTTGCGCAATAACGCATTACTTAGTTGAACCAGTCGTAGTAGAACTATGCATTGAGTGATGGTCGGACATACTTACTTTTTAATTGGTCAAGTTAAACATTCCAAATTTATAAAGCACATATAGTTTGACCCACCTACTTTCATTAGTCTAATATGCAACTTAGTTATTAGCTATCAATTCATTTTGATCGGTTTCGAACGGTTATAAACAATTTATTCAGATTTTTCGTACCCAAAAATCTTTTAGTACTAAATTTGATTGCTTGTAACCCTAATAATCAGTGAAATAATTTGAAAAGTCCTAATTTAGGCTTAACTAAATAAGCTAATATGCAAATTAGCTATTAGCTATCTTTTCACTTATCCGTTTTAAAGGCTTAGATACAATTATTCTCACTGCTCGCATCCGGAAACCATTCAGTAACCCTAATAATCAGTAAAATTTTAAAAGTCCTAATTCAGACTTATCACTTAAGCTAGTATGCAAATTATCCATTAGCTAACTATTTAATTATCGGCCGTGAAGGTTTCGAAACAGTTTATTCCGATTCGCACCCAAAAACCCTTCAGCAAGCCCAATAATCAGTGAAGTAATTTAAGAAGTCCTAATTTAGGCTTATTAGTTAAGCTAATATGCAAATTATCTATTATCTAACTACTGTAGTGGCCCGAATAAAAGGGGGGTAATAAGAGAGGATGGGCCCCCATTTTGAGTCCCAATCAATAGGAGTTCGTATCCCTAATAAGAATCCGTGCGCGGATAGAGTCCCCAAACCCTAATTTTAGAGTCCATAAATCTCAATTATCCCTAATTGTAGCGCATAAATGATTAGAGGACCAAATAAACTTCAGTTCGAAACTTTAAAGCGTACTTAAGTTTTGAAAGCAACATTCTAAAGTATAACCTTGCATTATCGCTCAAGCTTTTGATGCAAGGCCAAAAACGTTTAATTCAACGGATAGTTGCACTACCGGATATATCTCAGTAAGCAAGGGTGGCAGAGGGCTGGTTAAAAATAAATAACAGTCCGTAACCGAATAACAAGGAGGGATACCCTCTGGGGAGGCCAAATAAATATCAGTTCCCCCTCTGATTCGGGTCACTACAGTATTCAATTATCAGCTTTACAACACCTAATTTAGGCTTATTAAATTAAGCTAATATACAAATTAGCTGTTACCTAACTATATTCAATTATCGGTTTTGGAGGTTTATAAACAATTTATTCAAAATTCTCGTAACAAAAACCTTTTAGTACTGAAATTAGATAGCTGGTAATCCTAATAATTAGTCGTGAAATGCAGTAAAAAGTCCTAATTTAGGCTTAACCTACCCTGTAGCTTATAAACGGCTTAAAATGTTACAAACCAAAATCCGACGTTAACACCCCAGGATAATAAGCTTTCAAACGAAAAAGTTTATCAAAATCGGTTCAGCAGTTCCCGAGATTCTTTTCAGACGGACATAACCTTTCGATCCCCGAGCGCAAAACATGCTACTGCAGTGACCCGAATAACAGGGGGGACTGATATTAATTTGGCTTCTCCAGAGGGTACCTCCCCCCTGTTATTTGGTTACGGACTGTTATTTATTTTCAACCTGCCTCCGCCACCTTTCGTTACGATATATATCCGGTATTGCAACAATCCGTTGTGTTAAACGTTTTCGCCTTTAATCAAAAGTTTGAGCGATAATGCAAGTTTATACTTTATCCACACAAAATTGAACAACTTATGTGATATGCGTTCGCTTAGACTTACTCACACGGAAGAATACACTAAGAGAGTTTGTAGGGACCTGTTCTATACATGGCTGGCAAATGCCGAAATTAATAATGTTGGATTATTTTTAGAACACCCGATGCAAAAGATTTGTCAAAAGTTGAAAAAGCGTTCAGTAAAGCAGCGAAAAATTTCTTCAAAGACACATTCAAAGCAAAGAAAGATGAATATGATGCCGACGGATTATCAAAGTATAACAGTGTATTAACGGATAGTAAAATAACGGAAGCGGAAACGGATGCTTAAGTGTAGAAGATAAAACAAGTTTTACTTTTTCTACTAAAATACTATTGTAAATATGCAAATATTCGCATGGCAAACTAAAACATTATACAAAAATATTGAACGTACCAGTAGTGAATCGAATAAGAGTCGAGGAACAAACCAGAAGAATAGCTTGAAGTGCCCAATGGAGAGGCAATAAAAACATCAGCGCCCTTCGGTTTGGATTACTATTGTAACTCGCAAAAAATTGGTATTAGCTGACTAGTTTCAAAGAAACAAAATTCACTACATTTTTGTGTTTTTTAAAGGGGTGAAGCAAACAAACTGTATAAATCACCAGAGTTCGATAAGTGTGCACAAAACGTTCTTGGCAACTACTTAGAAGACATCTTGCGTGACGTAGCACAATGTTCCACTGGGGTACGTTATGTGTTTTAGTAAATTTTTGAATGAGTCATATTGCATTATTCATACACCGCAAAATAAAGTGGCAGAGGAAAAAAATTGGGATGCCAGAATCTGCCAATTGACCCGTCTAAAGATCACGGGCGGAACACTTTTCTGTGGGACTGTGATAGAATAAGTTTAAGCTTTAAACTATTTCTTCGCTTATGCTTCATAGTCTAAGGCTTAGGCATAAGCACAATTTTACGCTTAGGCTTGTGAATATGTTACTTACGGCGATGTTCCGTACATTGGCCAAAACATGTATAATAGCAGTAAAACTAGACATTTATAACGTATTATTGAATTTGCTAAATGTCACAAATCAGTAAACATTAAACAGCAAAGTCAATAGTATGCAACTGGTTATATTCTGTGTAAAGGATGCATCTTTGGTAGATATTTCAAACGGTCTATCGACAGTGTGGGGTGATTCTAAGAAGTTGCTAAAAGCAAAGGTGAATAAAAACAATAATGTACAACTGTATCGCAACTAAAACATGTACGTGGCATTTTAGCAGTTGACGAAATAAACGGAAACTGCTCATGAAAACGGAATTTCATATCCAGATGTCCGGTGCCCGTCTATAGTTTCTTTACCTAGTGTTAGGTTAGTATTTCAGACAGCATCGTCTGTTAGCAAGCCGTGCACAATAACGTGCGCAGTGCCAACTACAACCACAGTTAAACCAGCGGAAACAACCAACGCTTTAGACGATAGCATAAAAGCTACTTCGGCGGCAATTGATTCAGCATCGACAGATTTGACGACCAAAGCCGAAGAAACTCAAGCTACCACAAAACTGGGCTCTGAAACTATGGCGGACGAAGCTACAACAAAATCGGGTACAAGTGCCACCGAACAAGAACATACAACAAAATTAGGCTCAGAGATCACATCAAACAAAGCAACAACTAAATTACGTTCAGAAACTACAGCAGATCCGGCAACCACTAAATCAGGTTCAAAAACCACAAAAAATCAGGCAACCACTAAATCAGATTCAAAAACCACAAAAAATCAGGCAACCACTAAATCAGATTCAAAAACCACAAAAAATCAGGCAACAACAAAATCAGGTTCACGGAAACCACAGCAAATCAAACAATAAGTGAATTCGATTCAGAAAGTGCACCGAACCAAGATACTGTAGTGAATCAAATAAAGTGGGGACATATATTCATTTTGCGCGTTCAAATGGTAACCCCGTTATTCGGTTAAGCACTATTATTTATATATTTTGAATTCACGCCCTGCTAGTTCGACCCAACATCCTCTCCTTTGGCTTTCTTTATGGAGTGCAATTAGGACTTGTGGACTCTATCCACTATAACGGAGTGTAACGAAAAATATGGATTCCTATTGATTGGGACTAATAGATTCAGTCTTCTTAGTGGCGGCAACATTACTCAATGTATCCGATCCACAAATTCGTTAGCAAAATGAATAATAAGCCCATGCTAAAATGAAGTATATATACACCACTCAATGGCGGATCCATGGGGAGGCCACCCCGGCCGTGGTCCCCCCAACACGATCTCGACAAAAATTATATAGAGGGTCAATTCTCTGTTTTATACACAATAGTATAAGCAGCTGCCTTTAAATTTGTATCTGTTTGAAACCAAATCCGAACTTATGTTGTCACCCTATTGTTTCGATCTACATGGCGTTGATGCGTTAGTTTTATTTGTGATTTATCTCAATGGAACGAACCTAAAGAAGTCAATTTTATGGCAATAGTTCGTGGTTTGTGTGTGGGACAAAATAAGTTTATTACCTGTGAAATTTTGCCCCCCCCCGATTTTGAGATCCTGGATCTGCCACTGACACCACTAATTCTGTCAATTGGCAATAATAGCAAACTAGTCTGCCAGCTTTGCGCAATGCGCAAACGTTAGCGAAATCACAAAAATTTCCTTGCAAATTTTCTTTTCATAGAACAATCACGTGTATTAGTTAAGAAATTATTGTAAACAAAGTAATGCTGGAAAGTTGCCCAAAATACGTATGTGGGGCGTTCCAGCTTTTATATATATAGATTACTCAAATTCGAAAAATAAGATTTGTGCATTTTTATTTAGTTGACAATGCAAAATAACTATTTGTGTTTTAATCTTAGGGTAGCGCAATACTCATTCACGTATGATACCATGCGGTGACTGACGGCGCCATACGGACGACAGACGGCGCCGTACAGATGATGAACGGGGCCGGACAGTCACACTTGAGGCGACTGCATCGATAGATAAATTTTTGATACGCATAAATTTCTAATGCATAATAGTCAACAAGTGTTATATTAAAGGAAAATAATAGTCAACAAGTGTTATATAATAAAGGAAACGAAAATGTATACAATATTTGCAATAAACACACCCACCCGGGTGCATTTGCTCACATTTACCCTATCAACACTTTATTTAAGTAAACTCATAAACTACTGCAGGCCAAGCTACAACAAAGCTGGGTGGTAAAGCTACTACAAAATGATCGAAAGTCAATGGAAAACCAAGCAACGACCAAATTCGAAAACTTAAGCACAGTCAGCCTCTCACGTCAAATAAACACGCTAATAAAAGTATTAAAGTGGTATTAACTGTTTCTCGCATACATACTTTCCAATTCATCACAAAGCTAACGCATAAAATACAATTAAAAAGTATTGCACAACCCTAAGCGTTTAACGCTATAGAGCTCTATATTTCTCGTCCTTACATAGATGTTGCTACGCATGCGGCTAACTGTTAATCAGTGCGTATTGTGATACTTTCAATTACACATTTTATGCTAACAAACATCCATATAGTATGCGTGAAATGGTTAATTAATTAACTTTCATTATTAAATGCAGTAAAATTCTATTTCAGTTGTGGTAATAAACATGAAACAAGAATTTTATTGTTAATTGCAAACTTACATCCGTTATTGTCAATTACATTGACAAGGAACTTCAATCCGAAAAATTTCTGATACACCTTTGTTACTGGTGTGAAAACAGTTAAACACTGCCGTGAATATATAAATAGCACCAAACTTAAACACAGATATATCAAATATAATTTAGACATAACACTTTTAGTGACTCTAAAGATGCTCAAAATATTCGCAGCGGTCTTCTCTTCTTCATTATATTTCAGACATAAAAACCAGCGTGAAACTCACAAATACCGTTGCTTCATTGCCGCCGCCCTTAGATTTACACCCGACTCGTCCGTTTTACCGAACCACCAGAAGAGTTGAATAATATTTGATATTTTAACTTCCAAAAGAATGGTTCTAAACTCTAATCTGCCCCTTTACAACCAAATAATAAATGGGCGAGCTGAATAATATTAAATGGATATGCTTTGACTTCCTATAGAATGTATAGTTCTACCCAATATCAAATCCTGCTAGCATATATAAAGTACTCGCCCAAATAAATAAAATAAAATTAAATTTTTACTTGAAAATACTCATATTACGCATAGACCTCGGTGAATAATTAGAAATCAATTCATATACATATCACAAAAGAAACATTCTTTGAAAAAATAGCTTTAATAACCACAAAGTCGTGTAGCAGCCTATACAATTCATGCTCAAAAGCCAAAAACGTAGCAGGGTTCATATACATCCCCACAAGTTTAAGCCCAAGCATAAGCCTACTTTTAGCCAAAACCTAAGTTATTGGAAAACTAAAAATTTAATTTATACAAGAGCTGTGAAGTTATTAGCCGTCCCTTTCCCATTTTCATAAGAATCTCATCATAAAATTTCTGGCATCAGCTCAGATAGCAGTTCTTGCTAGTGACAAAAACTACGCGACTTGGGTTAAAGATTGCCGAAAATATGAAATTAAAAAAGCCAAAAACGGTGCCTTTGGCAATTTGCACCCCGAGACCCAAAATAGCGTTTTAATCCTAATATAATCAATCAATTAATGAATGCATTATTGGACAGCGTTAACAAGCGTTAAACATGGCGAAAGTTGTTCTGTTGAAAAGAAAATATTACTAAACAAATAGCAAAAAGATCTAATTATAAACTTTCGAAACATTCAAATTTTATGAAGACTGTCGTATATATTACTTATTGAGTTTTGTACCATTATAATGTGCTTAAAATCGGAGCCAATCAGCAAAGCCCTCATACGGCATGTACGTGCAGAAAGCGTAATTTACTAAGCATAAGAAATTGTAATTTAAAAAGCATAGTATAGAATGCAACGATACTGAAGCAAGTAATCAAGTCCAACCCCAATATAAACGTAGTAAACTTTATTCATTCGGAACGTTTTCAAAACCGCCACTTCATGTTATCAGACTGTTATATACATATTTGAAAACACAAAATTTAACAAATTTCAGCTGCTGTAAAAAATTAGCTGATCATTCAACTATGTGTAGCACCTATCTGCACTTAATAATAGATGCTCAAACAATCGATTTATCGCAGTTGCGCATAAGTCAGGTCAATCCGGACAATAAGGTTACAAAAGCCGTCAGCAACAATGCAAAACAGAAACTTTGCAACGTGTACTTGTACCGGCATGTGCAACACCGCTTTCTTTGTTTCTGCGAGAGAATATTATATTAGTCAATATAAAATCAATTTATTACACTGTTTTAAAACATTACAAATACATCGCCAGCATATTTAATATTAAATCACAAATCCATTTCTTACTTTGACATTGTAATCACTTACGTAGAGACGTACTGCTTATAATGTCACGAACAAGCCGAATGACCAAGCAGTTTGCATCGTAATTCAAAAACACCACTCTCTGCGCACATTTGTCCGGCAGAGTTTTGCAATAATAAGCATCGATTTAGGAACGTTTTGTACAGAGTTGCTTACCAGTTCACCACGGTGCAAACAAGGAACTAACTTGCTATGAATCGGAATTCAAACCGCAGTCACAATCGTGCCTCCTTGTCACGAATCAGGCGGGCAATTTCGCAGAACGAACCCTCCAACAGCTCCTGATGGAGGTGGCGGCGGCGGTGCTGGAACAACCGCTATACCAGGTGGTCCCCCACCCCCTGGTTGCGGCTGAGCTTGCGGTGGCTGTACAGCACCAGCACAAGCTGGTCCACTTGGGACGTTTGCTCCAACACCACCGCCTACCGGCTGATTATTAACAACGGCGGCAGCGGCCGCAGCAGCTGCTGCTGCTGCAGCCGCCGGATTATTAACAGCAGCTGCCGCAACACCCACTTGACCTCCGCCAGCGACGCTACCGGCTACATTCTGGTTAGCACCCGGCTGCACTCCCGGCGGCGGCTGTGCTACTGCCGGCCCTGCTACAGGCTGGGGCGGCGGACCGTTACCACCGCCAACCGCTGGCGCGACTGCAGCTACACCGGACCCAGCCGGAACGTTCGACGGATGTCCGCCAGAACTATTTCCGCCACAGTTCGATCCAACCCCACTACCACCTGCAGCTGTTTTTTGGCGTTTTGGCCTTGGCGGACCGACAATGCAACTCGGACCTGGTCCGCTTGCTCCAATCGCTGATGATGATGACGATGAAGGACTTGTTCCAGATCCTACCGGCCCATTCAAACCGCCAGTGCTCCCGCCAGGTGACGTACCACCACCGCTAGCGGCGGCCGCCGCAGCTGCGGCCGCGGCAAACCGAAACGGATTTTGGTACATCGCCAGGGCTTTGAACGCTTCTGCGAGTAAATGTGGATATTTGTCAACGAGCAGCCGCCAGCCCGACGATTCCATTATTTCAGACGCGTACGAATTGAGAAATTCAATCGCTGCCGCTTTCAAATGCGCTGCGCAATGCAAATCCGCGAGTATTAAATGCTCACAAACATTGTCGACTGTTAGGATTTGGCATAACGCTTGCTCGCAAATGGTTTTCAACCGATCGAGTGCGTATTTGTCTGCTGCGGCCAGGATTGCTTCAGCCATTTTCTCAATATTCGGGCACGCACCTGTGTAGATGAATCGTAACAGTTCACGCATGACTTCGTACTCGACGTCCGGGATATTGACACGACCCTCGGAAGATTCCAGCATTTCGGCATGCTCAAACATCGCTGCAAATACGGGCGAGCGTGCGGCCAAAATTGCTTTGTGCGCTGCGATTTCTCGATGACCGGCTCCAATGACAAGAGTGATATCGGTAAGACGGGAATCTTCAAACAGTGCGCCCAAATCAGTTGGTAGGCGACAGTCCGGTACTGATAGCATCGACGCTATGTTGGTTGCTGATTGTCCAGTTACATTGACGGTGTCCATTACAACTGACACCTCACAGAATAGTGTTAGCCGATCGTCGGGCAACAACCCGTTAGTTTCGTCAAGCAGAAAATCCCGTCGAATAAACTTTTTGAAGCCCCAGTCTTTGCCTTGAACAAAACGATACGCACGCTGTGATTCCATCGCCTTGGTTTCTTCGCGTTTTGCGTTCAAGATGGAAAATTTGAATTTGGCGCGGACCTATAAATAAAACAAGATGAGTACTGAGCTGAAAATTTTATATACCGCAAGAAAATTTACTGAGGATGTCGGGCAACAAAGATTCAAATTTATGGATACAAAATCTGTTCCTTTTGTTAGGAGCAAAACAGACTAGTCAAACAAATCTAGCTAGCTGTCTGACAATAAGTCCGAAATTCTAAATCAAAAACTTCCTACTTATGCCGGCTGGCTTGTCCGTTTATACCTAGCTACGAGTTTGAGCATGCAAAACAAAAAGTGCAGAACTATTTTTGGCGACTAGATTATTTTCTAAACATTCGTAAAATGATTATACCGTCGCGAACTAAGATATAGTCCCACTTACATACAGCATTACCATGGGTTCTAGCTAAAAACAGATGTAACGAAACGAAGTTTACTTCAGATTTGTTGCATTGCACAAGCAGTAAATAGAGTGATAAATAATCTTTCGACTCTTCATCTAAACCTTTGGGATTGATGCGCAAACACCACTTCAATTTGTCGTTAACGCCTGCAGAGAATGCTGAGCTTTTAAGGACCTGAAAACAAAGTTAAATTACCAAACACAATAAAATGAATATATGTTCGTTCAATGTACGACTACACATTTGCTATTTCGATTTTTATATAATTTTTATGAGTGAGTACTCACCATCAATTTCTAAAATGCATTCGATATGCATATACCTGTACAGTACGTAATTATTTACCATAGAAAACACAACAAGATACGTACGGCGCTCTAGGTCACTATACTGACACAGCTAGCTAAAATTAAGCTCGAAAGCGAAACACATACGTTTGATACAAATTACAAATGTTGGTTTTATAAAAAAGTATTACCTTAAACAAATAACTTACTTCACCCATCTCTTCTCGACAGAAACTAAAATTATCTATTGTCCACATGTAAGAAAATCGCACAACCTTCACTTGAGTGTAACACCAGTTTTCTGCCATTGGAGGATTCAGCATCAGCCCTCCTGACTCGCAGGGTTGAAACATGCCTAAAAACACATAAAAATAACGTTACTACAAAGTGCGGATTCAGATATTACATCTAAATGATTTTTCATACATATTATAGTTGTTTTGGGGCCAGAATTTCTGCCAAAGCTGGGGTCCAAGACGCAATGCCGGGGCCGTTACCAAAAGGAGCCATGTTAGGGGCTCTGAAAAGTTACAGCTTCGAGTCTGATATAAATTTCCTGTTCCGATTCCGGCGTAACTCAGTTTCGCTTTGCACGATGCTCCCGAGCTTGTAACTGCTTGGATTACTTATTTATTACACTTCGGATTCCGATTCCAGTATATATATATATATATATATATATATATATATATATATATATATATATATATATATATATATATAATCCCAAACCTATAATAAAGACGTACGTAATCAAAGCAATTACGAGTTCAGGAGCAGGATGTAAAGCGGAACTGAATTATACCGGAATCGGAACAGGAAATTTAAACCGGAATTAGAACTAGAACTTTTAAAAGCAAAAAATTTCACTTGTAAGCATGCGAGATATGCTTGTCCGTTATGTGCAAGTGCAGTGCACTGTATGTATGCTAGTCGGCAGCATAGAATCGAAATATAGTCGACGACAAAAGCAGTTAAAGAGGTGTGCTACGTGGCGCAATGGTAAAGTGCTTGCCTCAGAATCCTAAGGCCGCTGGTTCATCCCCGCTCTGTAGTCTGTAAGCCGGTTTTCCAGCTCCTAAGTTAAAAGGCCTGAAGTTCCGGTTCCTACCTAGACTAATATTACTTACCGAGTCTATATGCGCTAAATCAATATATATCTGTTTCAGTTCACAGTGCATGTTATTACTGTATCTTTGATAATTTTCATGTCATATAAAAGAAATGTCAGATCACAAATGAAATAAGCACTGGTTGATATTAATCTAACCAGAAATGTAACCAAATTTCGCGCATAATAGCAATAATACAGGTTATAAAAGTTGAAAAATTATTCTTCCAATTCCGATTATGCCTCCAATCCAAAAGCGGATTTAAATCGGACTTCTACCTGAAATCGAACTTAACGTTAGATACTGCTAGATACTGATAATAATACGACAGTGGAATACCTTGCATCGACGTTGCACTGCTAGTAATCGCGTTGTAATCAGACACGCTAGAGCCGCCTCCACCTTGAGAGTTGCTTGAAACGGCCGGAATAATCGCTGCCCCACCCGCGTTTGGAGACGATGGACGCGGTGGAACACCCGCCATTATTCGGAATCCCCCAGTTACAGTTCTGGTTTTGTAATCGAAGATAGTAAAATATAGTTTTCAGCACGTAATGTATGCGTATGTATTAGTGAATAGTAAGGAATAACCTTTGCCGAGTATATACGTTGCGTAGTTATAAACGCATAAAATATCTTGATTAGATCAAAGTCCAAAGTTCTTTTACATCCAACCGAAATATATGCAATGACGTGTATAATCTGCAGCTTTAGAACAGGTTATATACTTACACAGATGTATTATAGTTTTTCAAACGATACATTCAAACCTAACTTAGTTAAAGGTCTGAAGGCCCGGTTCCTACATAGACTGACACCCAGAATGCAATCGCACAATAGCACTAAAAACAACGGAACGGTAAACATGCAACCAGCGTTATCCTAGTCCTATGAAACTCATATAGCTGTACTCAACATTCCGCAATATATAACCACAAATTCAAGCTGGCCGACATCAGACATAACTATGTGTATTAGCAATGTATCTATGTGCAAACTTTACACTGAATGGTACGATGTTAAAACCCAATTTTCCAAAATTTCAGTGTTTATCAAGTTTGAGCATTCGAATTTTCGCTTAAATAGATCGGAATGACAGGTTTTACTGGTAGCCGCGCTATTGCCGAATATGACCCCAGGACTTATAAACATACTTAATTCGCAAGTTTTATACCCGAAAAAGAATCATTTGACACTCCATCATGTCTCCAATTTAAAGTTTTAACGTTTCATTTTCCCAATCTCTCCGTTGGTTGCTAAACTATGAAAGATTTTTGGTTCTAAATACAACAGGGCAACATTGTTGACTATCTTTTGAATTTCAATATAAACAACACAACTAACGAAGCATGTATTTTCTAGAAACAATGAGAAAAAATGACACAAGCAGATGCGCATCCAGCCGCATCGGGGAGGAGCGGTAGCCTTCCCACTAAAAATATTTTGTGGAAAAATTTTATGGTTCCAAACTTGCAAGTTTTTTGCTTAGTGTAGTCAGTCGGCCCATGTTATAATTTTAAGGGCATTCCGTTTTGCGGCGGGACAGCTATAATAGTGGTGGAGATCAACCTCTGCGATTCCTGTTTGTGAAAATGCGAAAGTTTTTAATAATTTTTGTTATTATTTATTAATATTGGGCAGCGTTCCATTCTACTTGGATTACTTTCAATTGCAAATTGTGTACGGTGGCGGCAAGCCCCTAATCCTTCCCAACAAAAACTGCTGTTCCATTTTTCCGTTTTCCTGCCAATTAACCTTTTCCGTTTTCGGGTGTCAGAGCTATCGCAAATTTCCGCTGCCAAACAGAAATGGTCGGCAGGAGTCAAACACTTAAATGATTGCACTTCTGTCCCTTGCTATCTCGCACGAAAACGGAATGCCCCATAGAGTAGCATTGGACAAGAACCTTTTTCAAATCTGCAGCATCTGCCGTTAGAATATCCAAAACTTTCACCCTCGGCAATAGTTTGGCGTCAGCTGTATAATGCAGAGACCAATGTAAAAACAGAAGCGGAAAAGTATTAATCATATTGTTAAACCTAAGCCTAAGCCTAAGCCTAAGCCTAAGCATAAGAATGAGCATATTTCTAAGCCTAAGCGTAGGTACCGTTATGGATCCAGAAGATCTAGAGATCAATTTAAGTACCCAATTGAGATTGACAAAACTAGTTATATTTTCGTATTGAGGTTAATAAACGGACAAATTCGAGTTCCTATTTTTGGCTTCTGGCTGCTTGGACATGTGTTTATTTACTTCCTAGAAAAAATAGCCAGAACTACAATGTTTTATTTCATATATTTCGTAAAAAAATGCGTATAGTTCCTCGCTTACTTCGTTCGCGTCCTTTTCAGTTTTGCCTGTGTTGACTCGCGGTTGCATATGGTGTATAATTTCATGTTGAAAAGCGCTAAAAGAAGGGATTACCTAAAGAAGACCCGAACAAAGATATCGCACTTCCCACCAGACCGACACAAAACTAATATTTTGAGTTATCAAGAAAAAATAGGCACCGGATATCCAGATATCCGATATCCAGGTAAATAATCGGCAAGAATTGAAGGATATCTGACTATGAAAAAATATCCGATGCCCATCACTCAATAAAACGGCGTTTGGCTTCTATCTCTATCGCTCGCAGTTCAAGCCCAGATTAGATATATTTGGACAAAAACTTTTTTCAATCTTCCAAAATAAAGTCATGTAGAGCCTATTTTGGAGAGAGTCAATTTGACTCACCTTTTTTCCAGTGTACATATTTCGCCTGTTACATATTCATACTGGGTGCGCGTTTATATACGCATTTACTTAAAAACATTTGTAGTGCAAAACAGCAATGAATTTTCACCTTCAGTACTCGTTGCATTTTAAAAGTTCGATCCAACAAGCCTTGCTATTCCATGAATAGGATTGCTTTAAAATGTGCTTTTGATCTGTTTTACGTTTTAAACTACATAGCGTTATACTTTAGGTGATACCCAACATCAGTTGAAATGTAAGATTTTGTATACAAACAATCGAAGACTGTTGGTTCATTTGCAACAAGGTCATTTTAATACGACTGTTTCATAGCAAAAATAAGTAAACGACAGGGAGTAAACTGATAGAAAGGGAAACGGAAGAGAACGGATAGTAATCGAAATAGCAATAACGAAAACGAAAGCGGGTAGTTGTCGAAATAACGGAAACGGATATGTATTTTTGCCGGAAACGGTAGTTGTCGAAATAACGGAAACGGATATGTATTTTTGCCGGAAACGGAAATCCGGTTACATCCTGGTAACCATATGAATAAATTATATATAAATATATATAAATATATAAACCAGGGTACAACCGGAGGTCTGCCTCCGGCTATGGCAGAAAATCGGTCTCCGGCTCCGATAGAATTTTTGCCAGAGGTTCTGGCAATTTCGGTAGTAAATTTTTGCATAATTTTGCAAAATTTATCTGTTTAGCGCGTTTCGTTTTACATTTGTCACAATTTTCAAAATCGAACAACTTAACAATAAATTGCAGATAGTGGCTAAAATTAACTAATTAACCATCATTTTTTACTTAATTTCGCCTCACCTCCGGCTCCGGCAAGTTTGGTTGACCTCCGGCTCCGGCTCCGGTATTTTTCACCTACGGTTGCATTTAGTGATGGCTATCGGATATTTTTTCATATCCGGATATCCGGCAATTCTTGCCGGATATTTATCCGGATATCCGGATATCCGTATATATCCGGATATCCGCATATCCGAAATGAAACTTTCCATTTCGGATATCCGAAACTCGCTAATGCATTTTTTGGGCTTCCGAACCTCAATTTTCGTTTTTTAACATAAAAGCACTGGTTTTAACTTGTTGTTCTAAAGGATGTGCCCTGACCAACAAGCTGATTGTTATGAGCGTAAGCGATACAATTCTAAAAATTGTTATTTACTAAGCAAGTTCTTCAATAGTTCTGGGTATTCGGTTTTGATGTTTGCTAAAAACTACTGAATAGTTGCGTTGGCAATCTGAAATTGAATTGATTTAGCTTGTCCTCCGCCTGATTTAAACAGCTGCAAGAGATATTCCATCGAATTTCACCCTTCCCTCGAACTATGTATACATGAGTCGTTTTTCGTTCCAAGAAGAATGGACCACGTAGAAACATTACGCTAAATCGTACAAACATCTGCTCAAGTTACTTCTAGTGGTTCCCCGATTTCAGCGGCGGATACACAAATTTCTGACGGGGAGGGATGGTAAATGTTTGAAACGGATTTTTTCCCAAAAAACTTTCGGAGGAGAAAATTGTAAGGTAAGGAGCAGGGACCTTTTTCATTATAGCACTAAGCAATTTTGTGAAGAAAAATATTGTAAAGTAGGCAACTTATCATTGTATCAAAGTAAATTTCTGACTTAACGCCTACGCCGCCCCCCTCCCTTTGGATCCGCTTTCTCACTAGACCGTTATAGATAAGGCTTAAGTACTAATTTTTTTGCTTGGCCTTAGGCTTAAGCTTTATTTTAGACATGCTTGGTTGTTACATTGCTAAAACTAATATTGGTCCAGATCTATAAGATCCGCTCTAGTCTTAGTCTTAATCTTCATAACCTTCCCTGATGATTTCAATTAAATTTTAACTTTTTAAAACTTGAATATATACTTTAACTTTTTGTTGTCTTTATATGGACTGCTGTCATCAGTTCAGAAATGTACATTTTTTCATTACTGTGTAAAAGTGACGCGCCAAGTTGAATTGCGTCATTTTTGCGTTAGATGACTTGTTTTAGCACACCTAATTTACTACCAATTTTTTGCCACGTAGAAGTTGATGTGCTTTACGGTACAGTGCCGTACATACGGACGGCGCCGGACGTCATCGGAAGTATAGTGCCATCTAACTAATATTTATCTTAAGCTCAAAAGACGAAGCGTTCGAACACTAAACTAAAATTTCATCTGCACGGGATAGAGCTCATGACAGTATTCATTCAACAAGATGTAAGAAAAGAAATGTTCAATATGATACTGAATTATAACAACTTTTCTGGCAGTAGCTCTTAATTTTACAAACAATATAAACCTAAAAAATAAAACGTATTCACAAAAATTGTGAAGAAGTTCTGTTTTCTGACTGAGGTCTGAATGAATACAGAATTTCCTGTCGTCAGGTACAGCTCACAGGTATAAATTTAGTTAATCCGAAGTTTTTGAATATTGATATGTTTCAGTGAACAAATCAAGATTTTAAATCATCATGGAACAATTATGCAAGAATGTGGTTTAATATTCTAGCTGAGGTTTGGAAACAGTCCAGCTACTTTGGTGGTGAAATCATGCAAATTATTCCAAAAATTTTTTGGACAATAGCCTTTCAGATATCCGGCGGATATCCGGATATCCGGATACACATTTCTTTTCGGATACATATCCGGATATTTTTTATATCCGGATATCCGGATATCCGGATATCCGGTGCCCATCTATAACCCTGATATAAGCGTTATTATAAATCGACAAAATATTTTACCGTTTATCGTTTTTAGTGGTGCGAGTTTCGGCAGTAAAACCTATAGGTTCAAGATTTGATTGCCATCAATTTATATTGGTAAGTTAAAAATATTTGTTTACTTACAAATTGTTATGCAGTGCCATGAGGTGTGAAATCTCTTTACTTATGAAATCGCTTTACTAGGATCGAAGATCAAGCTAATGATGTATCGAATCCGAGTTTATAACTATTGATTTCAGTTCAGCTTTAATTTACGTTGAAAGAAAATAAATTTTTATACCGAAACAGCAAAGCCGAAACGTATTCGCATTGTTATGCAGGCTCATATAATAAGAATGAGTTGCTGTCCAAGGTTCCGTTTTATCTTGTGAAATTTAATTGAACTTAAACTTTAATAGTATTTTTCCAAACGTTTTTTGTAAACGGAGAAAGCCTGGAATCATAGCTTTAGCAAAACGATATTTTTAACATAAACGTAAACCGTTTTTAGCGATTATTAAAATGTTGCTTTCCGTATCATACTAGTAGTTAAAGTGCTCCTAATCGGGCCATGGAAAAGGATATGTTTTGTGTGCTACGTTCGGTGTGTAACCAGATACCCGTAAAGTTTAGAAACGAGGTTTAGATAAATTCTTAAATTCAGATTTGTTATGTTTTTTCGCAAAAATGGCACCTATTGCACAGATCAGCAGAATTTAGATTGTCAAATAGTTTAACTAATGTTCACAAACACGCTATGATATGTCACACAGAAACATATTCGCAGCTTTGTACGGCAACAAATCTTACACAAGAACAAAGCCAGCTTATTACTTGCTTTGTAAGATTAGGGAATTTGGTTGAGCTTAGCTCCTAATTTAGAACGCAACTTCCCTGACAAATCTTGCAAAACATGTGTTTTATTTCAGACACATTTGTCTTTCAGAAATATTCACACAATAAGTGTTAAAAATTTATGACATATATTTCTGAAACATTTCAGAAACTAATGCATTGCATTCAAGAATATATGTCTGGAGTAAAATTAAGACATAATTGTCTTGAATTTATGAATATATTTCTTGAATTTCAGAAAATGTTTTTGTGTGTAATTTAGCATCATGCTCAGTTTAGGCTTGGAGTCTTATTAATTCAAGACCGGTCAGAATTTAAAATATGTAATTTCGCGACGCGACTTGGCATGTGTATAGAAGTAGGATTTGTTTCCTGAAAAGGTAGGTATTTCTTTTCGTCAGCTCCAGCTACTTTAATGGTGAGGCAGTGCAAATTATTTCAAAAAATTATTTACTCAATAGCATTTCGGATATCCGGATGCACGTTTCTTTTCGGATACATATCCGGATTTTCCCCGTTTAAGGTATCAAGATAGTTTGTTACCGAATTTTGATAAGCTGAAAGTGAAATAAACTTTAACTGTCTTTTTATGTGTATATACGATTTGTTGCCGTACGAAGCTGCGAATATGTTTCTGTGTGATATATCATAGCGTGTTTGTGAACATTAGTTAAACTGTTTGACAATGTAAATTCTGCTGATCTGTGCAATAGGTGCCATTTTTGCGAAAAAACATAACAAATCTGAATTTAAGAATTTATCTAAACCTCGTTTCTAAACTTTACGGGTATCTGGTTACACACCGAACGTAGCACACAAAACATATCCTTTTCCATGGCCCGATTAGGGGCACTTTAACTCTAGTTTCATACCTTTACCCACGCAAATAACTCAAAAAATTATTTTCTTTAGTCACACCTGTAGCGAAATGCGTTAACCTATAGCTCGTTTAAAGAAGTCTGTATTTTATTTCAAAGTGTAACATACGGCATATAAACCATAATTTGCCAGCGCTCTGACAAAGCTCTACGAAACACGCTGTTGCCATATCATCGGGTTAGTCAAATATTGAAGAAACGCTCAATAATGGTATCAAATATCACATTATCATTGACGCGCTTATTGAATATAAAAACGTAAACTTATTGTACCTGCTCTACTTAACATAAATATGACTTACACAGCTGACACTAACTTTCTGTTAGGACGTTCAAAATTTGTACAGATCGTGGAATACATTTTGCTCTATGATCTTACCAAAGTTAACAATTAGGAGCGTGTGCTATGATGTTTATGCACCGGATTCCCATTCCGGAAAAAATTATACCTAGCTTCGGCATATTACATTGCAAAATATTGCTCACTAAAAACTATAGCAATCTTCTGTTAGAATTACAATGTCTTGAAAGACATCAACCATAGACATGAGTGTTATTCCTGAAAAGGTAAAACATGATAAACACGCCATTTTTACGAAAATAACGCCTGTGCCTTTCGTTTCTCTAACGCATTCTCTATTTATAACAGAAACAATAATTAAGTCAAGTATGAAATATTATTATCAATTTTTATGAGTGTGAAGCCTGTTCCAACTAATTGTCATAGGCGCAACAGCTGTGTCCGGAAACGGCCTGCTGCTTCTTCCTTATAGCTGGAAACAAAAAAGTGTTACTTTATTTGTTACATAGTTATTCAGATGCAATGTCAAGGAATTATTTTGGGCCATGATAGCTGTGCCAATGCTACAATTTTGTACTGGGGTTTAATTCA
Source organism: Enoplolaimus lenunculus (assembly GCA_030248215.1). Lineage (NCBI taxonomy): Eukaryota > Metazoa > Nematoda > Enoplea > Enoplida > Thoracostomopsidae > Enoplolaimus > Enoplolaimus lenunculus. The sequence goes on from JASANG010001315.1 coordinate 37,907, forward strand.
AGAAAATGACTATAGAGTCCTGCTGAGTGTTTTTCTTGAACTTTGTACCCT